>KE151755.1:180749-217221 GCA_000411095.1 Aethionema arabicum | reverse complement strand
CTGGTTGTTCAGCCGATCGGTTGGGCTTCAATTCGTCAGTTTGTAAATCTCACTCCTCCTCTACCGATCGGTTGGTTGGTCAGCCGATTGGTAGGCACGTTTCTGATCATGGATTCATTTCCTTGCTCCTCTACCGATCGGCTCAATGCTCTACCGATCGGTAGGCCTGTTTCTGAACCTCTCTTTTACTTCTTTTGCTCATTTCTTCTTGGTTTTCCTCATTTTTGGCTTTGTATCTCTCTGACTCTTCTCCTTCTCTCTTTGTTTCCAATTGCACCTTGAAATGAACCTAAACACAAACAAAAGAAGGAAAAAAAAACCTAAAAGATAGTGAGAATCATGCCCAAAACACAATATATCATTACACAGTTATCAGATGTGAATAAATGATGAAAGTATTGCACTATGTTTGCCTGGATATCCCGCTGGTCAAAGAGCAACCTTCCTTGATTATCTACAAGGTGTGTGATACGATTGTGCGCTCTCCGTTGTTTAGTCTTTGCATGGAAATAGGAGGTGTTTCTGTCTCCTGCCTGAAGCCAATGGATCCTACTTTTAGTCTGCCAGTACTCCTCTTCAAGTCTGTAATTAGAAGAAAGTTGTGATTTAAGAGAAGTGATATATGAATAATCTACTTGATCTCTGTCAAACGCCTCCTGAATTTGCTGCTTTAGCTGCAGAATATGTTTGTTAGTGTTCAATCTGTTGTTTCGTTTCCAACGTGCTAAGGCTTGCCTATAAGCTGCAAGAACTTGAGAGTAGTAAGTACGTGGGATGCTTGTAAAAGAGGTATGTGCAACATCATTAATAATCTGGTTTACTTCAGGGATGGTACGCCATCTGTTATCGTAACGGAATAGACCATACTTGCTCCATGTATTGGGTGATGTGTTGAGCAGTAGAGGGCGGTGATCAGAGCCTATCCATGGAAAAAATTGAACGTATGCTCCGCTAAAAGTATCAAGCCAGCAAGCATTAGCTACAGCTCTATCTATCTTAGATTTAATGCAGTATTCATACCTATTTCCAGTCCAAGTAAAACGTCCTCCTGCCATTGGTAAATCATGCAATCCACAAACATTTAACATATGTCTAAATACCTTAAAAGATGAGGCAGAACGAACGGGACCTCCTTGTTTCTCATGTGGTGATTTGATATCATTCAAATCTCCAAGGACCAACCAGGACTGATTTGTGTATTGTGAAGCAACATGAGGTAGAGCCATTTGGTTCCACATATCCTGCCGATACTTTTGAACTGGGTGTCCATATATATATGATAACAAAAAGGATTTTACACCGTCAGATATATACATGTCGTTACGGTAGAGGTTAAGATGACTTACAAAATGAATCGAGATAGAGTCATTCCACAAAATAGCTAGGCCACCGCTGGTTCCGTTAGCTGGTAAAATACGGTGGTGCTTATATTTCAGTTTTCTACAAAGTCTTTGAACTGTTTCCTCGCCGTTTTTAGTTTCAATGAGGAGTAGGAGGTCAGGTATAGAAGACTTCCTGATGTCCTGGAGGTGCTGAATTGTCAAGGTACTCCCCAAACCTTGACAATTCCAATGAAGAATTTTCATGGCTGGTGTGGTGGTTTGGCGGCAACCACCACACCTTGTACTTCGTTGGATTGTCTCTTGGTTGATGTTCCTTCATCCTCAGGGCTGGACTCAGGAGTCTTACGCTTAGTGCCATTTTTTGCTTCGGCAGGTTTAGTCATTTCAGTAGGAAGAACTGTAGATTGAATCTGAAGGATATCTGGTGTCTCAATCGGAGGAGTATTGTTTGGTGCTTGGGTGGTCAAAGGTGCATTTGCAGGTTGTGTGAGTGGATAGGGATTAGCTTGGTAAGAGGATTCACCAGTTACATGAGGCGTAGGCTTTTCCTTAAGAGCACTAAGCTGTTTCTTCATGACTGCATAGGGATTATCCTGAGGCTGAAGACAAGATTCAGATGAGACTGTGGACTGGGCTGAACAGATATCAAAACCATGCTTCAAGCTACCACATGTAGTACAGAATTTCTGCACTCCATCATAACGAAATTGAAGCTCGATTTCGGGGCCAACATTCATAATTTGCACTTTCCTAGAGAGAGTGAGTTCCTTATCAACATTGTAACGGACCTTTATCCAGACCTCGGCAGGGTGTGTAGAAGTAGGTTCAATAATCAGCTGCTCTTCAAACTGACCAAGGTGCGAGGCAATGCTTTCAACGATCTGAGGTCGTCGATAAATATTGGGCAAGTTGTTAACTTGAATCCATAAAGGTACGGTGTTCAGAAAGTTGGGATACTCCATGCAATTCCATTTATCTATTGCGACAAGCCAACTGCGATAAGTATAGGGAGCGTTCTCTAGGACTGTTAGTAGATGATGTTCCGATTTGAAGTAGAAATTCACAGTTCCATCATCATTAACTTGCCCCGATACCTTACCTGCTAGATTCCAGTACCGCGGTAGCGCGGTTTTGATCCCCGCCGGGTTTTGCTGGTGAGGATTTAACCCTTTTGCCACTAAACAGAACCGGTGGTCCTTTGCGAATTGGTTGTGCGCATCGTTGTGAACTCGCCAAGCCTCTTTATCGGATCCAATCTTCAGGTCCTGTAAAGCACGCCAGATTTCTTTTTCAGATGCCATGGTGATACACAACAACACATGAGAAGCTTTCTACGGTAAGATCGGTGAAATCGTTAAAGGGATTGAGAAATTGGTAAGATGAAATCGATCAGTGTCGAAAATCGCTATCCCTAAGTGGGAACCTTCGAGAGAATCGAGTAAGAACTGTTTAGATTATTATATATATTTATCCGTGCTACATGAGGATTTACTAATTTTCTTTAATATTGTAATTTTTTTCATTTATATAAGTTATTATTTTTAAATAAAAATTATATAAAAACGGGATGAATGCAACAAAAAAATCAAGAGTTTGACGTTTTCACTGATTAAACCTTCACTTTTGAAAATGTGTAAAAAAACCCCTAACGTTTATATTTTCAGTAAATTAAACACTGTCGATAAAATGACTAACGGATTTCAAAACACCAAAAACACTTAAAATTCATCTAATAACCTATTCAAAATCCTAAAATTCACCAAAATTGTGTTTTAAAACATGAAAAAATATAAAAAAATTGTATTTGATTTTTTTATTTAATTTTAGTTATTTTTATAACGTTTTTAAATTAAATTTGTAATATATTTTTCATAAGATAAAATTGTAAAAAAAATTGATTTAAATGTTTAAAATTGTCGACTCTTTAAGCATTATAAAAACAATCAAAATATGAGGTTATAAGAAAATTAAACTTTGGCTCGCATTTTTAAAGAGAAATTTTTATAAGAAAACGATCATTTTAAATGTTAAAATTTTTTTACTCTTGAAGCATTATAAAAACAATCAAAATGTGAAGTTATACGAAAATTAAATTTTGACCCTCACATTTTTAAAGAGATCTTTTTATAAGAACAACAATCCATTTAAATGTTTTAAAATTTTGACTTTCAAGTGTTATAAAAATAATTAAAATGTAACGTTATAAGAAAATTAAATTTTGGCTCTCATATTTTTAAAGAGATATTTTTATAAGATTAACAATCAATTTAAATTTTTTAAAATTTTGACTCTTTATGCATTATAAAAACAATCAAAATGTGAGGGTCTAAGAAATTGAATTTTGACTCTCACATTTCTAAAGAGATCATTTTATAAGAAAAACAATCAATTTAAATATTTTAAAATTTTGACTCTTTAAGCATTATAAAAACAATCCAAATGTGAGGTTATAAGAGTCAAAAATTTAAAATATTTNNNTAAAATATTTAAATTGACTTTTTTTTTACAATTTAAACTTATTAAAAATATATACAAAATTTTAAATTTAAAAACATTACAAAAATAACTAAAATTAATATAAAATTAGATAAAAAAAAATACAATTTTTTTTTATATTTTTCATGTTTTTTAAAAATAAAATATTTTTGGTGAATTTTAAGATTCTGGATAGGTTATTAGATGAATTTTAAGTATTTTTTTGATGTTTTTATCAAAACACAATCGTTTTGGTGAGTACCAAAACAAATGTGATTTGAAATCCATTAGTCATTTTAATGATAGAGTTTAATTCGTTGAAAATATAAACGTTAGGATTTTTTTACATTTTTTCAAAAGTGAGAATTTAATTGGTGAAAACATCAAATTTTCAAGTTTTTTTTTTTTTACATTCATCCCTTTAAAAACATTTGCTAAACATGGTTTATCTTCATCACATGACATATATATCTCATATAACAAAAAAGATAAGGGTAAATTATACTTTGCAAAATAGTGAATTGATATAATCTACCTTCGATTTTCAAGTTAGCAAAATGCACACTAGAGAATATAATTTGGCAAATTATAGTCTCCGTTAATTCTCCGTTAAAACACCGTTAACAACCCTGTTTTAATGTTTCTTTAATGAAACGTTGCGTTTTGTCTATCAAAATGTCAACAAAGATATATGACAAATCATAGCCTGCAAAATAGTGAATTGGGATAATCTACTCCCGAGTTAATGGTTCTATTTTTTTTAGAAAGTCGATGTTGTTAGAGGTCGTCCATACGGTTTGAGTTCGCTAAACATTTTTGGTAGATCTTCGTTTTCAAACTCTTATGTCCAAAACAAAAAGAAGAATTGGAAGTCGCAAATACAAAGATAACAAATATGTAAATAGCCCAAAAAGCTCAAGATAAAAGACTTGAAACACAGGAAAAAAAGATTGAAATCCTTAAAAAGATGTTACATATATCAACATTTTCTGAGAGCGGATTAATATACGTTTTAATTAGTTGTTTTAATTTCAAATTTGAAGACGTTTCCGATTAATATTTGTAATAGAATTATTTAGTTTAAATTTTATTTCTTATTTTATTTATTTTTTAATATAAAGCGTTCTAATAGATTCTTTATATTTTATATGTTATATTTTTATCTAATTATCGACCACTACTTTATCAAAAATCAAGCAAAACTCGACCACCACATTAATTTATTGGTCGATAATTGGTCAATTAATTTTCGACCACCTATTATATGTTGTCGATATCTTGTCGATAAATAATTGACCAAATATCGACTATAGTGGTTTCCTAAAAAATCAGTCAATAAATGTCGATACTTTTTCGACTAAATTTGCGACCCCATTTTTCGTGTGGTCGAAAACTAGTCGAAAATTTTTCGACCACTTTATCGACTAAAATTTTCGACCATTTCTCATTCATAGAAAATGCAGTTCTGATATTTGATGAGAGTTGGTTATAGTGATCGTTAGGAAGTTTCCATTAACCACATAAACCGGTCATTTTTAACAATGGATTTACTTGTGAGTGGCCCCTAAATTTATATATTGTTTTCCAACAACTTGGAAAACCTACTGAAATATCCCATAAAATTATCATAAAAAAAAATTCCTTATTAAAATTAGGTTCCAAGAAAATCATTTAGAAATTACGCCTCTTTGGCAACTAAAAAATGTAGAATTAAAACAAATACACTACCTTGCCTGAAGAAATAGGATTGCCGTAGAAGCCACATGCCGACCAAGTTCTAGCCTCCTTTTCCTCTACCTATATCGACTTGCTGATTGGATTATATATTTTTCTAAAGTATATATATAGATTTATTGTAGAGATTCGATTTATTTCAAATGACCTAATTGATATGACAAAATTAATTTCTTCATAATGTTTTACTTTTTTTTACTATAAATACTACTAACCTATCATCACATTGTTTTTCAGCCAACGGCATCTCTTCTTAAAGATGTTAATTTATTCGGTAAAATTTAAATCAAAGATCACAACAACTATTTTTATATTTGTAAGTGAAGAATCTTAAAACTAAATACTGCAAATATGGTTTAGTATTATTTAAAAGAAGAAAAGAAAAAAAGGTAGCTACCTAATCTAACATGTAGGATTTAAAAAAATAAAAAAGACATAACATGTAGATAAGAAAATACAATTTCATGGCGTGAAATATAAATAAACAATATCGTAAACTAGATCATTGAGATGATAAATCGTCGGCTTAAAAACAATAATTAAAAAATTCAACAAATTAAACTTTATAAAAAAAAGAAAATTAAATAATTTCTCTTCTCCAAACAAAGGGGGCGGCTCAAGGTCAAGGTCAACAGATCATGTGTTTCAAGAGGCTAACTTAGATAACTCTTTTTAAATTTGTTTCTATTTGATTAATTTATCTAATTCATCCATTAAATCAATCATTTAATCAGTAATCCTCGTATTATCATGCACTTTAATTTTGTCCTAAGTACACATGCCTACGGGCTACCTATCTAATAAAATATTTCCTAGATAGTGGTGAGAGATTAATTATATATAATATTGATAGTACATTTTTTTAACGTGACAGTACATTGTACGTACCTATTCAATAAAACACTAACCTAGATTTATATTCTTCATGTGGAATAATTTGTTCATATGCTACTCCATATATTATTAACATTGCCGCAAGTTGTAATTTTTTTAATCCAATTGAGTTGGATATGATTGAAAAATCACAAGCAGTTATAACTAATGCATTGGGTTCGTCTATCTTTTTTGGCGAAGACAGAAACAACCATTTAATTTAATTTTACACACTAGCTAGACGTTTTGATTCAAAAGGGATATTCTTTGGGCATATTCCTTCAATTGTCTCGAAGACACAACAAAAATTTATGTTGGTTTTGTTATTATTGGACTAATGATTTGTTTTTGAGTTTTGTCGTTCAATATGTTTGTTTATTAGTTGCTCGATCAGGAACATAACTTAATAGTAGAGAATTAAACACAAATTAAAAGTTTTAATGATTTGTTTAAATCGCTAGTCATCAAAGTTCATCGTTGAACAAAGGAGATGTTAAAGAAACTGTTAAAGAAATTGAGTTTGCGTCGCTTATCATTAGTCAACGACGATAACTAAATAACAAGATTACTTGTCGTCCGTTGTTGTCGCTCTTTACTAGCATAGTGACGGATAAACCAACATCCAAAATGTATATATAGATGAATAAAATATGTTTGTTGGTTCACATTCATATACCAATAGGTCCAATACCATCTATATATAAATTCTTTCTGACAATAAAAGGACCAAACCCAATAGAACAAGTAAAATAAGAAATGGGGTAGTAGACAGGGGAGTTGAATGGGAAAAAACAATTAAAAAAAAACATATATAACTGAACTTTTGATAATAATAATTAAAAAAAATTACTGTTGTATTACAATGTTGCTTTTTTGGTTTCTCTTTTATTAAAATGTTGGCTTGAGCAAACATCGAAGCTTTTGTTTAGCTCAAAAAAATAAAATTTGTCGACCAAATCCATGCAATAAAAAAAAGAATATATTCTTGATTGAATATAAATTAACACTTTGGAAGATCTTTAGGAGGTGGCAAAATGGACTGATTAGGTCCTTTGCCGTTCTCCACTAAGAAAGCCATTTTCAACCCCCACGTTGTGTGTACCTCCAAGTGACAATGCATGAACCACACCCCTGCATGAACATCGGTAGACATCAATCCACTAGTTTCTAATTATAATAATATTTTTCAAATTTTATGGTTATTTAATATTAAAAATATATCTGGCAGTTGGCCTCTAATTTTCATTATCAAGAACCAAGTGCTGATAATACCATTTACATATTAGTTTATATCAATCCTCAATTTCTAAATATGAAAGTATTTTTTTTTTATTCATAGAGTTTCGGTCCACTGACCAGTAAATTTTCTTACGAATCAAATTTTGATAATACAATTTTTAAGGTAAATAATTCTTCCCTAAATAGTAAACTAATATCATTAGGAATTTTTTTGAATATTTGTATATACTAAAACCAAAAATTATCTATTCTACGTATTATTTCTTTTACATGTCTTTTTAAGAAAATGTAAAATGTATAAAAAATAATAATAATAAACGTTGGCGATAGAAAACTTGTTTACTTAGTAATTATGAAGTTTCGATTCATTTTAACATAGCTTTTTATTTTCTAACAATACTATTATTATCATTATTATGTTTTTTATAATTAGGAAGTTTTGGCCCAGTTAGTTACGTTGTAATATTTTTGGTCCGACGTCAACATTTGATAACACCAATTAAACCATAAATTATCTCTCCCATATAAATTTCAAAATATTAGGATTTTAATTGTTTAGTTAAAAATTTACCTGGATTATCTGCTCTGAATCTTATGGCGACCCATCCACCAGAAGGAACTCCAATTGTGTTCCTTTCAACTGGATCAACCAAATTAAAGTTTTTCGGGTCTTTTTTCGGGTTATAGTTTCCAATTCCTCGGCCCACTTGGAAGAAGTTAAAACCATGGAGATGCACAGGATGGTTCTCAGGTGATATAACTCCAGTGTCTTGAAGTACTAACTCCACCGTTGCATTATACGGTAGCTTGTAAAGCCTTGTCCCAGTTTCTGTAGCCATGTTAGTCACTGCTCCTCCACTGTAGTTAAAAATGTGTGGTGGGTTCTTGGGGAAATCAGTTGTGAAAACTCCACTAATGTTAAAGTAATGCGCCGGGAGCAAAGCAGTTTGAGGCATTATGAACGTTACATTGTTGATACTAGCCACCACACGGCTTCCATTTCCAGCTTTGCAAGAAGCACATGGGTTTAAACCAAGACCAACGGTGAAAAAGAGGTGATGGTCGATGGTGGTTGGGACTAAGGCAGGGTACTTCTTTGAGTTTAGGCTTCGAAGGGAATCGGTAAAGTTTTGGGCAATGGAAGTAGCGTTTTGAGGAGGAGGTAAGGTTTGGATTGTTGGGGAGGAGGAGAGTGTGCCGGAGTAATGGACGGTTGCGGTGGCTGTGACGTTGTCGACAGCTATGGGAGCGTCCATGAAGGGTGAAACGGTCATTAGGTATTTACCGGCGGATTTCAAGGTAGTTAGGAGGACGTTAGTGGTTTGGCCGGGAGCTATAAGGATGGTGTCGATTTTGAACGGTTTAACATAGACGGCGTCGACCTCGACGACCGTGAAAAGGTGACCGGCGATTTTGAAAAAGAGCTCTTCATTAAGTGCAGCATTGACTAGTCGTAGTAGATAGGTTTTTCCATTCTCCACGGACATTTTGTAACCTTGAGAAACAAATAAAGGCGTTCAAACTTTAGTTTTAAAGTACAAAAAAAGTTATGTTATACATGTAAATATGTTGTTGGAAATTGAGGGATGACCTTGAGATGGGCAGTTTGTGGAGGGACCAGAGTGTCCATTGATCATGTGAGCGTCAGAGACATTAGGGGCTAATCCAGACTTCAATGCCTCGTTAATGACGTTTTCGGTATCCGATTTCCACCATTCCCCTGGAATTAAAGATAACATTAATATGCTCTTTTCTAAGTTCGATTTTACACTCAAAACAAAAAATCGCTGTTTGGACCTCTTGAATAAAATAAATGGAGAATAATAATATCCGATTCAAGAATTTATTTGTCCATTTAGACAAATGGATGATAAAAAAAAAACTTATTAACCATTTTTGAAATGTGTTAATTGATTATTTATGATAAATATGTGTAGAGTGTGTTTCATGGTTATTAGAAGCCCTAGTCACAAATACAAATACATGCCATGTTGTTTTTGTTTGTTGCCCTTACAGGACATGACGGAAAAAAATCGTAGAGTTTTTTTACCAACTAAACCAAAAAAATTTAATCGGAATAATGAGAATTTATTCATAATTATTTTTATTAGACATAAACCCAAACATAAATTGGACCCTAGGCATGGGTCTACCTCGTTTCCCCGACTCTCAATATGTGTTAATGATGATGTTTAAAAAAATATTGTACTAAAATATATCTAACGTACTAAAATATTGTACTAAAAAAATATTGTACTAAATTATATATATCTAGAATAATCTTTTAGAGTGCAAAATTGGGGAATATGTTGTACTAAAACACTATAATAAACTAGAAAACTGAAGAAGTTCTTGGAAATACCCTTAGGTTCATATATAAACTTATTAGTTAGTGTTCAACGTACGGTATACTTGCAGAAAACGCCTACCCATGTTCACCCTAATGGTCGTCTAAATTTAATACTTAACTAAGAAATTAAATAATGAGAATTTGTTTTTATTACCTAGAATGATGACTTTTTCGTGGTCGGGTTTGGGAAAAGGATACGGAACGCCACGTTTAGGAAGGATGACTAGAGCGCCGTAGACGGTGGCTCGTAGCCAAAGAATGTGAGCGTGCCACCAGAGTGTTCCTCGTTGACCGGTCAAGGTGTAGTTGTATGTGTAGGTTTGACCTGGCTGGATCGGACATTGAGTAATGTAGGCAGGTCCATCGGCCCATCCTGTTCTCACTTGTCTCACGCCGTGCCAGTGAACGGACATGTTGTATTTGACATGGTTAACGACTTTGATGAGTAACGTGTCGTCTTCTCGTGCGTAGATTGTAGGACCGGGATATCTATCGTTTACGGTCACGATTGGTTTGCTTGCGCATAGTCTCGTCGTGTTCTTCATCACAACCTGTGTGATTTTATACCAAAATTCAATAACTATAAAGAGTGGCATATAGAAAGTTATAAATATATATATATATATATATATTTAATTGTAGAGATTATGGCAAAACAAATTATAATAATTGGATTTTGGTGAAAGAAACCATGCAATTTTAATTATTAAAAGTTTTGTGTTTTTGTATGTATTTTTTATGTTTTTGACAAATTTAATCTTATAATTATTAAAAGACAAAAGAAAAAAAAGTGTTAAATGATTAAAGATAAAAATAAAAAGTATTAAATGATTAAAGATAAAAAAAGTAGTTAAAAAAACCTTATATTGTGAAATGGAAGAAGTATTATTTAAAAAAATAATTTTGTTAAAAAATTTAAGATTATTAAAGAGGTAATTATAATGAATCTAAATTCTATAAATTGTTTGTATTTGTTGGAGATTCAGGTAACAAAAGAGAGAATATTGACATAGACATAAATGATTTCATGTAAGTGCAACCTTAAACTATGCTTATTAATCAAATACAAAAATTATATATATAATCATATAATAAACGGTAAGTTTGTATGACAAAAATATTCATGTATGAGATGTATACATATATACAAAATATAAATGCACATAAAAGACTTTGCATGCAAACAAAGAAGATATATACGAAGAAACTCACGTTAAACTTGTAATGGCGAACCATGCATTCTGATGGAGCTAGAAACACAGAGAAGAAGAAGCATACAAAAACCAGAAACCATTGGCTATGAAAACTCATCTTTCTCTCTCTATCTCTTTCTCTCTCCTCTGTTTGAAGATGAATGACTGGCCAACGCAAGCTTATAAAGGGATACAAAAAGCAAAGAAAGAGGCGACGTCGTTTTATGTGGTAGGTCAAACATTACACAGCCCCAAATCTATTTCTTTGTTACCAAGATTTCACCACAACCAATTTCCCTCTCACTGACCAAACCCATTTAAAAATCATTTTTTTTTAATTTTATTATCCTGACTTAATGAAAACTTCACTTCTGCTTCTTCTTTTTTTTAATGGATTTTATGTTGTAACTCATTTCGACTGAAACATATAACCTAATGTGTTTGTGTCATCTAACATACAAAATTACCAAGTGTTTTATTTTTATTTTTCGATATTAGGTGAGAAAAGTCTAAACTTTGTTTTTTTTTAAATTTATTTATTTTAACAATATTTTTACTAAAGTTGTGACAAAAAAAATAAAGAATATCCAAAACTAATCTAAACTTTTGTTTAAAGACAAAAGTAATATTTTGTACATCTAATTAAAAAAGTGATATTTACAAAAACTACTATTAGAACAAAATTGTGAAGGATTTGGGGTTTATTACTAAAACATTTAAAAATGAACAATAATGGTAATATCATCGTTTTTAATACATCGTCATCTACCATTGTTTCTTCTCTTCTATTTTCAAAGCTTTTTACTCTTACTCATTTTTTTTGCAATTTTTTTTTCTTTTGTCTCTTTTTCTCTTTCTAATAGCTCTTTGAGTTTTGTTTCTCGACCGACGCATAAGCAAATATGGGTTTACAAATTTACCTCTTAAAAATATGGATCTTGGGGGAGTTCTTTTTTGACTCCTCAAAACCTAGATCTTAAAGAGTGTTTTTTAAACCCTTTCAAGACTTGGATCTTGGACAGATATTTTTGTACATTCTGGTTTGGTGTTCATGATTTAAACTCCACAACAAGTTTCCGAATGTATAAACAGTGTCGTGCCGGCTCAAGCATTCTATGATCCTTGGAGCAAAATACATTAAAAAATATATGACCCATATATGTCATTTATGTTCATTATTTTTGCAACTGTTCTATCATTTTCTTCGAAAAAATATTTAAAAAACTAATTTTTTTTGTTATTTATGTTCTATTAATTTTTTTTCCAAATGGTTCTATTTTTTATGTTTTAATTTTAATTTTTTTATTAAATAATATATATATATATATATATATATATATATGGACCCTTATATTTGATGGATCTAGGGTGATCGCACCTTTTGTCATCCTATCTAAGCATACCGTGTGTATAAACTTTGTTTGTTTGTTTGTTTTTATGAAATATATATAAGTTAAATTGTATAATTGTGATATGAAGTAGTTAATACGCCCCATTCTTCACTTTGATTTCAGTAACACTTTTTACCTTCGATATAGTTTTTGATATAAACAAAACAATATCATTTTTAACCACCATTTGGCAATTATGACCTATTATGTCGATTTTTATAATTATTTGCAATTGAATTGTCAAAAGCATAACACCAACTGCTGAAGGTTACATGTCAATTTTTATAATTAACACTAAACTAAAACTTAAATATAAGTATTATTTTACCAAAAAAAATAAAAATAAATATAAGTATTATAAGTAAACCTGAGACGTACTTCATACATAGATTCTTTATATTTAATATCCATACATATATATATATATATATATATGTATATACTTCCAAAATCATAAGAGAATTGGTTGTGCAGATATTATAAATCTAGAGTACCTGCTCCTTTTTATGTGTTTTTATTATGACAATCATTGTCGTTGATCAAGGAAACCAAAATTTTAAAATTTCAATATTTTTCCGCAGAGTTCTAAGTGTAAAAACAAAACACAACAGGAAAATTTTTGTGTTACGTTTTGTGTTTAAATTAAAGCTTACAAAAATATTAAAGTATCTAACATTTATTGAAACATATAATTGAAATAAAATATCATATCATATAAATGAGTTGACGTGAAAATATATTATCAAGTAATATTCCAGCTTAAGGGGTATTAACTAATTCTTTAAATTTGATATATCTGATAAAAATATGAGAAAATTATTGATCGTCATTTCATGCAATGTAATGTATACAGTGGCAGCTCCATACATAATTTTCAACTAAAAAAGTCAAAATTTCAAATGAATTAAATATAAAAATAGTATTGTTTTATAATACTCAATATATTATAAGAATAGTTGAAAATATAGTTTGTTTGTGATAGAAAGTTTTCAGTTCATAATTAAGAAGTTATAATAAATGTTCTAAATTTTTAAATATAATATTTAATAATTATAAGACTGTATAGAACCATTAAACAAATTAAAGTATATAAAAATCGGAAATTTTTTTATATAACCCAAATTTTCAAATTATTTCTTAGACTAACCTAGGGTTTTGAGGGTTTTGAAAAGTAATCTTTTGCTAAATAAAAAACCTTAAAATTCTAGGTATTTACAATTGTGTCATTAATGATTTTTTTTTAATCTTAAATAATTTTTTCTTTCTTTTGGACCAAAATAACTTTGTCTTCAACCTTGAGCCATCCATGATTGAAGACAAGTGCTTTAATAGAAAAGCTTGATTTTTTTCGGTGAAACTTTATTAGTGTTAGAGTTTTTCATTGTAGTTTTTTCTGACTTTAGTCAATCGCTATTTTGGGAAGTTTAGGGAGTTGGGTTTTCATTTTTACGTTTTAATTTTTTTTTGTAAACCGTGTCGTCCTGGAAGGGGGTCTTCGTGCTTGCCAAAGATCAAACACAAAGAAGAGAAAGAACCAAAGAAGAGTTGGAAAGACAAAATACATGTTGCTTAAAATATTCTCTTAACTGACTCTCTCAATTAGTTGGTTCTTACAAGTTCACTCTTCTTATCTATATATAACCTTAAGTGAAAGACCTAGAAGCCTCTCATCTCTTTATGTGAGTCTTCTTGAGTAAGTCGTCTGACTGACACACATCAGCCCGAATATGTGATTGCCCATGCTTTGATCTTTGACGAAATCTTCTTTTACTTTTAACCTTCTGTCTTTACCTTGATATGACTTCTCAACTTTGTCAGAGTTCAGTCTTTTTTCCTTATTTGGCTACACGCCAAGTCATTGCAGAAAGCCTATCTTCTTTCTGTTTGGTTCACTTTGGTGATTGATTATTTATCATATTGCTTTTGACTCCTTTAGCAAGTTGTTTCTTTCTTCCTTTTGTTCGAGTTCAGATCGCTTTTATAGACCAAGCATAAACCGGCAGCTAGCCAACCAACTAAACCAAACCGTTAGCATGAAGACTAGCCCAACATTCACTCCCTTAGTCTTTGTGCGACTGTGTGATGTCTATCATGCCAATGCTTCTTCGAAGCTCTTGAAATCTTGTCCGTCCTAGTGCATTCGTCAGTATATCTGCCAGCTGTCCATCAGGCTCGTACATCTTCGAAGTCTTTGATGTGTTGCACATCCAAGCATCTTCGTCAGTATTAGCTAGTTGCCCATTAGTTTGGATGTACCTTACCTCCTTCAGCTGTTGTGACTGCCCCATCACCACATTGTTGTTGACACTGTCTGTCATGCTGCTATCACTGTACCGAATCAGCTTGAGTCGAAGCTCCATTGGTGCATGACACCGCATGGAACCTGTCATACCTGGCTGCTGTAATAACCTACCTACATAGACACTTTGGTTGATGGTGAAACATTCATCACTTTGATATACTTTAATCTTCATGTAGAAGCTTAACAGTCCAAAACACAAACATCTTGAACATCCACTCAATCGCCTTCTTGACTCCTCCAATGTGTTGAGGATCAGTCACTGTGATCACCAAGTCATCATCATAAACATCAACCGGTAAATGTGTGTTACTTACACCACAAACACGTTTTGCATGTTCTAGAACTCTCAGCTGGGAACTGTGGTTTGTCGGCCAACCATCAACCTTATGGTTCCAAGCTATCTCTGCTTGACGGATACCATACAACGCTTTGCGCAAACGAAGAGTCTTGTCTTCCTTGTTTCTAAAGCCTGGTGGTTGTGCTTCATACACCTCTAGTTCTCCATGAAAAGCTACTGCGAGCAGCAGTCTCTCTGAGTCCACACGAGCAGCCAGAGCGACCACCTCATCAAGGTTCACTCCCAGTCGCTGAACATGTCTTGTCATCATTTTGTAGCTCCATGTTGGCCTGATTTGATGCTGACCTAATGGTAGCTTTACAAGCTGCGAGGTCAGATTCTCTTTGGCGGTTTGTATCTCCTCATGCAAAGCCTGATGCCGCTGTTCTGAATGCTCAGCTCTTGCCAATAAGGTTCGTTCCTCCACGGTCATCAAATCCAATTATCTTTCACTGTGTTTGGCTCCAGCTCCAACTTCAAATAGATTATGCATCGTGCATAGTCTGTGTGTACCTTGATTGTCATCATGATAATCAACCATACATGCGTCACCAGTCAATGGAGTTCCCAGTCCCCTCGATGGTTCCTGCCCAGGTGTGTGTTGTTCTGGTTGTCTCATCTCAAGTGTGATCCCTGAATTTGCTTGCTGAGATCATTGATGGCGTCGTGACCATCAGCCTCTGTTAGCAGGAGATCAATTTGCACAAACTCATCTAGTTGTCTCGGCTCAAGTGTGATCCCCCAATTTGCTTGATGGGAATCATTGATAGTGTCATCACCATCAGTCCCTGTAAGCGGTAGATCAACCTGCATAGAAGAGTCTGACATCCTCTTTGTGTTCGTTGTGTTGTTAGTGCCCTGAAATAATGTCTTATCTAACTTCAGCACTTTACCATGTTCAGCAGTTGACTCATCTGTAAGATTCACATTATCTGTGTTTTTGCAAACGACGTGAGCGAACGTTTCCTTAGAATCAGTTTGTTCTTGCTCTGGTTGACGCACTGCTGACAGCAACATCACTGGTTCACCCAATTTCTGATGTAACTGTCTCTCTGCTGTCAGCATCAACAGAGGTTCTTCCATTTCTGCTAAAGTAAGGTGTGCTTCATCGTTATTCTTCCTCCTGCAATCACGAGCCTAATGACCTATCTTGCCACAATACCTGCAACGATCGTTGCTTCTGTCATCATCTGAGTCTCTCGAGTCTGTAGTGTCACCGTTTGACGGGTCCTCACTTCCAGCTTTATCCTTTCCTTGGTGCTTTTCACCAGATCTTTTGTTGTGCTATTTTGCTCGCGCCATCCACTCTTCCTCAGTGAGCATGAGAATGTTGTTACCATAACCGTCTGCCTCTGGTTCAGCACGGTCATCAACAATCTTCACACGTCCTGTCAGCTCTTCAACGCCACCGTATCGAGGTCCATCAGACTCTTAATAGACCAAGCAAGCTGCTTGTACCGATTGGGTACAGACCGCAATATCTTGAACACCACCCCCAGCTCATCTATTGGGTCACCAAGCATGGTTAACTCTTGTACAAGCACATTCAGACGCATGGCATAGTCGTCGATGCTCTCGCCTGTCTTGAATCTCATCCCGTCATACTGACCACATAGTGTCTGTGCACGTGATCACCTTACACATTTTGCGCCAATATGAAGTGTCTTGACAACATCCCATGCCTCCTTGGTTGTAAGTTTCCTTGCCAGCATCGGTACCATCTCTTCAGGCACCGCACGGAGTATTGTCTCGAGTGCCTTCATGTCAACGAGGTACCCACCCACTCACGTGTCTACCACTGTCCACAGTCCTCTTGCTTGTAGGATTACCTGCATCATAAGCGACCAACTGTTGTAGTTGGTCCTCGTCAGCACTAGTAACCTCATGGTTTCCATACCCACAGCACGAACACTGCGCGGTGCTGCCAACACCTGCCCGCCTTGCTCATCTTCTGTGTTATGGTCAGATGTCGATCGAACACTGTGCAGAGCGCTTAACCTCCGCCCACCTTGTCCGTCTGTGTGATTGTTAGATTTTGACCAAACACTGTGCGGAGTAGTCAGCCCCTGCCCACCTTGTTCGTCGCTCACGTCACAGTCCAGCTCTGCTTGCCTCGCCACCTGTACATCACGAGCAACTTCTACCGACTCCCTTGACGTAGCTCTAACTGGCTCTAACTAGCTCTGATACCAATTGTCGTCCCGAAAAAGGGTCTTCATGCTTATCAAAGATCAAACACTAAGAAGAAAAAGACCCAAAAAAGAGTTTGGAAAGACAAAGTACTTGTTGCTTAAAATATTCTCTTTACTCACCCTCTCAATTAGTTAGTTCTTACAAGTTCACTCTTCTTATCTATATATAACCTTAATAAAGACCTAGAAGCCTCTCATCTCTCTATATGAGTCTTCTTGAGTAAGTCGTCTCACTGACACACGTTAGTCCGAATATGTGATTGCCCATCTCCTGCATAGCTCATGCTTTGTCCTTTGACGAAATCTTCTTTTACTTTTAACCTTATGTCTTTACCTTGATAGGACTTCTCAACTTTGTCAGAGTTCAGTCTTCTTTCCTTATTTGGCTACATGCCAAGTTATTGTAGAAAACATATCTTCTTTCTGTTGGGTTCACTTTGATGATTGATAATTTATCAGATTCCTTTTGACTCCTTTAGCAAGTTATTTCTTTCTTCCTTTCGTGCGAGTTCAGATTGCTTTCTTAGACCAAGCATAAACCGACAGCTAGCCAACCAACTAAACCAAACCGTTAGCATGAAGACTAGCCCAACAAATTGGTTTATTTGTTTTAAAAGCTTGAAATTACGTATGTTTCTTAGTTCAAAGCAATTTCTTCGGGGTTGCAATGAAATTGTGAAAGCAATTTTTTCAGATTGAAGGTTAAAAAGTGAAATCGTGAGAGAAATTTTTTTCAGATCTGGAAACCATTTTTCGTACGGACTAACATTCTGTCTACGTTGATCTATGTTTGTCTACGTAAAAAATTTAGTCTACGGAAGTCTACATCAATTAACTATACAAATGATTTTCATACGGCTTGTTAACTTGGTTGTAATTCCTTAGATAAAAAAACATTTAGATAAACATAAAATATATATAACACTGAATAAAAAAAAATTTCATCTTAGTTAACAAATGCACATTCGACTTGTAAATTTGTAATACTTATGACTTTTTTGTTGAACTGGTGTAGACGTTTCTGGATGTAGACCGACGTAGACCAAAGTAGACCGATGTAGACTAACGTAAACCAAAATAGACTAACGTAGATCAGAGTAGAACGACATAGACCGACGTAGACCAAAGTATAACGACATGTGAAATCTAAGTTTATCAAAATTGTTTAAACTATGTGGATAAATCTTTGAAGATTTGATTATGGAATACATATTTAATAGAAAAACCCGTAGTTCAAATTTTTAGAAGAAAATATAGTTCTTTGTTTATGTTTAGTGATACAATTTATAAATTTACCTTAAAAATTTGTTTTCACTTTGGAGATTAAAATTAATTATTTTTACAAATGTGACAATAAACTTGAAATAGTATTGTTCTTGTTCTGCAGTTTCTTAATGATATTCGTGGTTCTATACTTCACTCCCCTTTATTCTACTTGGAATGTTATAAATTTTGGTTAGAGATGAAGATACAAAGGAAGAGGAAACTCAAAATGGCTGAAAAGTTCAAATGCAACACTAACTATGAATTGGAGAAGAAAAAAGTACAATGGATAAGTGCAAATAGAAGTTAACATTGAAATAATATATTCAAAAAATACAAAATTAACATTGAAATAGTATCACACTACAAAGTTGAATCAATATTACAAACTAAGTTAACTTAAATCACAACAAACAAACATATAATATTAGACTTTGTACTCAAAGTAGACACTCTTAGAACTTCCATAGCAAAAAACTTAGACTTTAACTACTCATCACATCAGGTTGATACATCAATTGTTATGTACATCATTGTCTATAAAAGGTGCAAAAGGTCACGTCGTGACCGCCATTAACCGAGCATACAAAAACTAAACAGGATTCTCTTCTAAAAGCATCGATGCACCTATGGATGAGGTAGGATCTGCACAGAGTCTGTGTACCCACTTGTGACCGTGTTTCTATGTTCCAACGAAGAGGTGGAAGTACCATACTTGAGGGTCTCTTCGAAGCCACGACCATTTTTGCAGGCACTTTAATGATGTTCCGATCATTGAAAGTTGTTGGTGGTCGAATACCCTTCGCGTGACACTCAATAAACTGGAGGGCGAACACACCATAGTCCCCCATCCTCCCTCCATTCCACGTGGCTCTCGTCAGCGGTGTCGACCACTTCATCTTGAAACAACATAGACTTTCTTAGACCCACGTAGACATAAACTAGCGTAAACATTAAAAAGACTATATACTGGATCATTTAAGTCTACGTAGACTAATGTAGACGTATACTTTTAATCTACGTTGGAAGTAGACTAAAATTTTTAGTCCACTTCCAATAACGTAGACACAAACATTTACTCTATGTCCAAAAACGTAGACAAGAACTTTTAGTCTACTTAGACCGCATTCTGTCTACGTTGGTGCGTATATGAACTTTACCCTAAATGTTACAGTCTTTCGTCTACAAACCCTAAACCCTGTCAAACTCAATCTTATGTCTAATTACAGAATTTAAACAACCATATAAAGATTTTCAAAACCCCACACAAAGATTTTAAGAATTGACCTTGTTCGAAGCAGAAAATGGACGACTCATAATAGAGAAGACAGCAACCATTGAACCGTTGCGTGATTTCTACACAGAGAGAACCTTCGCGAGAGAGAAAAGAGATTCCACAAGAGAGAAAGAGAGATTTCGAGAGAGATTCCGCGAGAGAAAAGAGAGAGAAAAGAGAGAAGAGAGAGATAAAAGATTTTGCTTGAAGAGCGAGAGATAAAAGATTTTGCTTGAAGAGAGAAGGGAGAGAAAAATGCCATTTTTTGTCTTTTATTTCAAAGAGTAAAACCGTTATTGATTATATTTGGATCAATTGCTATATTGCTCTTCGTTGACTAAAATAAATCAGGAGTACTCTGATTATTACTAAAATACTCCCACCTAGAATAGAATAATCAACATCATTGAACTTACCAATCTACCCTTACTTTTTTAAATAATAAATAAATAAAAATATAAAAATAAAATCGAAACCAAAATCTTAACCAAAACCAACATTTTATACTAAAATTAATCTTTTATACCAAAATCGATTTATACCCAAACCATATACCAATTGACCCAATATCATTGGATCCAATAATTCGGATCTTCATCTTCTTCTTCCCCATACGACGAACAAAAATATATGAAGCTTCCAATCTGAGATTTTTTATTCTTTATTAGAGTCGCAAATTGAAGTTTAAGCTCAAGATCCACTTCCATTCAACCTCCAACACCATTGAATTTCCCGTTTGAAGCTAAATTTGAAGTTCCATTGAAACTCAAAACTTCAAGCTTCATGTAAGCTCCATTACTAAAATCACCAAACTCGAGCTCGAATCTTGTCGTGTAAGGTGTGAATCTTCCCGTTTGAAGCTTGAATATGCTTTCAATCGCATCTTGTAAGATAACTGAAGCTTGATTTGTTGATTTAAGTTATGAAACTATTTTGGGTAATTTTGAATCTTAATTATAGATTTCAATTTTGAATTGTTGATTTCAATATTAAATTCAATTTCAATAGATTGTATTTGAATTAGATGGATTATAACTAGGTAAAAAACCTTTAATTATCATTTATCGTTACAAATTAATTCACAGAAGCTCAAAAAAGTTGTAGGAAAACAATCTCGAAATCGAACAATTGGAACAATTAGTAATGCTGATAATAATAGAACAACTAGTACAATCAGAAATACTCAGGAGACCCATTGTGGTAATATTTTTTTACTACGCCACGACAAGTGCAATGATGAAAACACTTATACATTTTAAATATGGAGGAATTTACATGGAGATCATAGATGGCTATCGATGAAATTTTAAAAACCTTGTATGTGTGTGATAACGTTTAAGACACTATCCATGAAAAATATCACTTACTTGGTATTAGAAGATGATATAGTGAAGAAGATTGGGATATGAAGAATGCATTATGACATGGTCATAGTTAAAATTAATTTGATTAAAAAAAATTGAATTTTTTTTATCTCTTTTCATAAGTTCTCCCATAAATACCCTTACACTTTCAAAGGTTTTTTTATAGTTACCACCAACTCAACAAACATAAATTCACTATATTGTTTTTCTTACAGTTCTTAGTGTTGTGATAACTAAAAATTATACAGAAAACATACAATTAGAAGTGTGCAACTATAATTTATATTATTGATCATTGTTCAACTACATTTATAAGAAAACTTCCAAAAGTGCAACTATTAGTAAATTCGAACAACCAGAAAACTGATGGAACAACTATGTGATAAACCTAGAAAAAATTGAATTTCCCGCCGAATTTGAATTCGCACCAAAATCAAAAATATCAAATTTTCCACTTAAAAATCCTCAAAATCTCTCCCAAACCCCTGGAATTTTCCCCCTAAACTTCCATTCCTTTATTTTTATCTCCTTCTCATCAATTTTTTCTTTCTTTCACTATAAATTAGTTTCTCTCACTATAAATTTATCCTCTCTAAAATCCAACTTTTTATTTATCATTCTCATCTCTTTTGTTTTCTCACTCAATTCTATCCAAAAGTATTCATAAACTATTTATTTCAGATTTTTTTTTTGTCTATCCAAGGAGTGCATTCAACAATTGGAGATAAAGATTCATAAAACAACATTAAAATAGCACAAATAAAAATAACAAAAACTTTAAATATATTTAAAAATAACACAAATAAAACATAAATATCTCAAATATGACTAGTTATCCAAATCAAAACACACAAACCCTATGACATATTAAAAACACGTTTAACAATAACAAAAGCAAAAAAAATATAATTGTTTTGATATCATTAATTGTCCAAAATTGAACCCAGAAACATAATTGTTCTGAGTATCACTAATTATTCAAGCCTCGGTCGTCTTCTCCAGTAAGATGCCGCCTAAGACAAAAGACTCAATTGCCATAATTGAGCCCACGTTCTCGAGATTTTTCATCTTTGTCTTCTCATTTTCACAACTTTTATCCTCCTCACTCACAAATGAAGACCTCACAAACAAAGATTCATTCTTTGTGCTTATCATAGTTTCATCGATTTTACTAGAATATCACCAGTTTTCGTATCAATTTTCTGGGATTTAAATGTTCGATGATGATAACTTTATGAAAGAATCTAGATGATTTTGAAATTAGGGTTTAATTTGGGGGAAAATTGATTAATTAGAGATTGAGTTTGATTCAATTTTGGGTTTCGTTAAAATTTTGGTTGAATTTTGGTTTTTTTTTAAATTTTTGGTCAAATATTTGGTTATTTAATTGGTTTAGTGGTATTAATTGGTTTTGGATGGGTTTCTGAGTTTGGATCGGATTTCGGATTGGTTTTGGTGGTCGGGTCATGTAAATAACTCAAAGTCTTTCGGTTTTTAAGTATTACATCATATTTTTGAATTTAAAAATAAATACAAAAAATAAGTCTTTTATGGTCAAAGTCAAATGATTAATATATAGCAACATTGTGGTCAATGAAGAGCTATATAGCAATTGATCCATTATATTTTTATTTATTTATTTTTTAAAATAAAGGGTATTTTGGATAATTCAAGTACATTTTGACAAAATAAAATTCTTTAAAATCTATGGGTTAAACCCCAAAATATTTAGTGTTTTTGGGTCATTGGACACCATTTCTACTATAAAATATATAAATTATGAAAAACTTCAAATTTATAATAGTAAAAAAATAGAATTCAATATAAAAGTTATAAAAAAATACATTTGAAAAATTAATAGTTATAATTTAGATATTTGAGAAAATAATGAACCAATGATACATACATAAATGTATTAATGTATAGGGTTGCATCTATTTAACTTATCACAAGTATTTTTATTTATTTTTTAAATTGAGGGATCATGTATCTCCGTTTGCACTACCCACCCTGCGTTCTACTTTGATATTTTCACTATAATATTTTCAATTTAAAGTATAATTCGTTTAACACTAGTATATACACTTAGAAGTGAAAATATCAAACTAAAATCTACAATTATGTTTTAATTTGTTGATTGCATTGACGTGGATCGATGGATGAGTACACAAATAAGATGAAAATTTTGGGAACACGATCTATTTCTCCACGAGAACTATTATATAGTATCAGTTGTCTCCGAAACTATGCCCTCTTTGCCAAGCTCCATGAAATGCAAACTTCGTGATCTAATTCCCCATAAATCGGGATTTTTATCGGTTAAGCTGGTAATCCGTTGACCACGACGCTTAACCAAAGTCACCATGTACCATAACCGATTTAAACCCAATTTCAACACGATTTCTTACCCGAATACACCCGATTTTTAAACCGAAATATCCCCAAAATCGTAAACAACCCTAATCCCTATTTCTCAAAGTTTCAACTCTTCCCAACGGTAACCCTAAATCCCCAATTACGAAATTCGCGAAATTGGGTTGAAATTGAGTGTTGAGCATGAGTACGTTTGTCGCGGGAGAAGATTTTGATGATGAAGCCGAAGAACGAGATCAATTTCTGGTTTACCAAGAGATAGAGGTGTTTGTCGACGAGCCGCCATTAAACCACAACCTTTATCCGGAGACCGAAGACGATAGTGACGAAGAAATTAGGGATGGTGAAGTCGCTGTAGGGAGACAGCGAACTCGGGTACCCCCTGAAGATGACGATATGGCGGGTGAAGGAAGTAGGTGAGATGGGAGCACAACGAATGCAGGCAGTCAGTTCAAGGGTCAAACTTTCTTCAATGGAGTGTGCTTCAAAGAGGCTGTCATCCAGTATGTGTTAAGAAGCGGACGAAATGTGAAGCACTACACGTATGACAAGGATAAAATAAGGTTTCATTGTGTAGGTGGTGGTAGTGTAGATGAAAATGAGAAATGTGATTGGCAAGTTTATGCCTCGACACTTCCCAATGACCCGACATGGAAAGTTAGGAAGTTTTCGGATACACACAGTTGTGTTCTAAATGGAAAATGTGAATGTATTAAGATACCCGTGATTGCTAGGATGTATAAGGATAAACTCAGAGAAGCACCTAGTTACTTTATGTCTATGAAGATTGAGGAAGATATTTTTGAACAATGGCGGATTGTGGTATCTAGACCTTAGTGTCAAGCAGCTAGGAATAAAGCCTTGAGGTGGATTGAGTGGGAATATGATCAGCTATTTTCACGGCTTCGAGATTATGCTGCAGAGTTAGTAGATTCAAACAAAGATTCCACTGTTTTGGTTGAATGTGTGAGGAATGCTGAAGGTAAAGATGTGTTTAGCAGATTTTACGATTGTTTTGATGTCATCAAACGTACTTGGAAGAGCAGCTGCATACCATTCATAGGTCTTGATGGAACATTTGTAGCCGGAAAAGTGAGAGGAACCGTTTTGGTTGCAATGGGTAAAGGTGCTGACAACCGCATATACCCTATCGCTTGGGGTGTAGTGGCAGTTGAGAATTATGAGAATTGGCAGTGGTTTGTTAGGAATCTCAAGACTGATTTACAACTCGATGATGGTGGCGATTACATAGTGATGTCTGATAGGCCAAAAGGTAATAACTCGTACTGCTTACCTTCTGTGATTATGCACATGGTTTATGCTGACTTATGTATGGTTTGTGTAGGGATTGATCAAAGCAGTGAAGGTTGAGTTACCAACAGCAGAGCATCGGATGTTTGTGCGACACATATACGAAAACTTGAAGAAAAAGCATGCTGGAAAAAATAACATTAAGCCTTATGTGTGGAGTTTAGCATGGAGCTATAATGAGGCTGAGTTTCTGGTCAATTTGGATAGACTGCAACAGTACGACAGTGAGGTTTATGTTGATGTGATGCAACGGGATCCTAGAAGTTGGTGCAAGGCCTTCTACAGGAAAGGAAACTTCTGTGAAGATGTTGAAAACAACTCCGTCGATTCATTTAACATGACAATCAAGAAGGCTAAGGAGAAGGCTTTTTAACCAATGTTAGAGACTATAAGGACGTTGGCTATGGCACGCGTTGCAATACGTTCACCTAAATCTCATGGTCATCAAGGTATGTTGTTCTTTATACCTCTGTTTTTGCAGCTTTTAGTACATCTATTTTGCAGCTTTGAAAATCAGTGGTTTTTTGCAGCTTTATACCTCTCTTTTTACACCTTATGAGAATCTATGTTTTTTGTAAGTATATGTACACCTTATGTGGCCAACTTTCTGCAGAAAGAACATGAAGCAGCTGCTTCGTGTGTGGTAACTGCAGCCACCAATGGGTATTACGAAGCAAGGTTAAGAGGTAATCCATACCGTGTCAACTTAGAACGAAGAACATGCAGCTGCCAGAAGTATGATATATGCGGAATCCCTTGTGAGCATGCCTACGGAGTTATAATGTTAAAGAGACTAGTACCTGAGGACTACGTTGCTGATTGGTTTCGCACACGGGTGTGGAGGCCAAACTATATCGAAGGACCTATCCTGGTGCGTGGTATACAGTTTTGGCCAGCAACAGGTNGAACGAAGAACATGCAGCTGCCAGAAGTATGATATATGCGGAATCCCTTGTGAGCATGCCTACGGAGTTATAATGTTAAAGAGACTAGTACCTGAGGACTACGTTGCTGATTGGTTTCGCACACGGGTGTGGAGGCCAAACTATATCGAAGGACCTATCCTGGTGCGTGGTATACAGTTTTGGCCAGCAACAGGTACTCCAGATGTTCATTTTCCAGACGATAACTCCGGAGGTAGTAGGGTGAACAAAGCTGCACGAAGAAAGGAGTGCATGAGTCACCAACAAAGAAGGCATCAAAGGTCAAGAAGAGGATTATGCATTGCGGATATTTTGGAGCCCCAAACCATAATATAAGATTCCACAAGAATGATCCTGTTGCTCAAGCCATTATGCACGGCACAAGTGAACCTTCCCAAGGAACACTCACACAAGAGTGACCTTCTTGCTCAAAGGAAATGGACTTGTTTTTGTCCAAGGAAGACTTGGATGGTGTTTATCTTTCAAAAGACTTGTTTGTGTTTAATGGTCTTTGTTTGTAATGGTGGTTGTGTTTCTAGACTGCTTTTGTATTGCTTTTGGACCAGCAATCTCTCCTTTTGAGATGCTTTTTTGTAATGCGTATGGCATGGGCTAATGTGATTTTTTGAACGGCTAAATGAACTCAGCCTTTCGAACATTTTATATATTGTTCGTTTTTTTCAATGTACCAAGTCATTAAACAATTCAAAAACCATTAAATTAAACAACTAAAAACCATGTCATTACATTCAGAAACAGACAAGAACATAGAAAACAAAACAACAACAAACAACCACAACTGAAATGCACACAAAACAGAGCCACATTCAACCTACAATTCTAGTGCACATGACGAGGACTACGCATCCAACAACCACTTGAAGAACAAACCTCTTCATACTGCTTTGAGCATCAGCCAATAAACCTTGAACCTTCTCCATAAAGTCAGTCTCTCTCCTCTTCTCTCTACTCTCTACAGTCTCCCTAAACCTCATTAGACTTTCAGTAAACTCCAACTTAAGAGCTTCCACCACCTCTTGCTGTAACTCCATACTTCGGAGCTTCAACATATCTATCTCATATGCCAATGCCTCATCTACCCATTTGAACGCATAATCATTTCCCCAAATCTACACTTCGAGACACCAAACACACTTAGTTTAATCTACAAACCAAAATCACAATGAACTGTAAACACAATGAAGTACCTTTTCTGAGACGGTATATTCACATCGAAAACACCTCCTACACGGATTATGCTCCGATTTGGACATCAAAGAGATCATACACGCCCCACACCAACAGAATTTAGGGACACCCAATACTCTTCTATTTGCTGGCCTCGAACTAGCTAACGACGACGAACTTGAGTCTCCAGACATCACACGACTGCAAAACGTTTTCATAAATTTCACAAACTAAAGATAAACCTTCATTACCCAACAATGGCGATTTAAAGATTCTACAAACCAATTTCAACAATTATCCACGCTATAGAACTCGGATTCAGAAACAAAGAGTTCACTTACGTTGGCTATAAAACTCCGATTCGAATTGCAGCTCAATTGCAACTTCCTCACTCGCGATTTAGTATTTGGGGATTTAGGGTTACCGTTGAGAAGAGAAGAACATTTCAGAGTTGGGTAAAATCGGGTTGCTTCTGTATTTGGGGAAATTTAGGTTAAAAATCGGGTGTAATCAGGTAAAAAATCGGGTTGAAATTGGGTTCAAATCGGTTATGGTACGTGGTCAATCTGGTTAAAGCTTGTGGTCAACGGATTACCAGCTTAACCGATAAAATTCTCGGTTTATGGGGAATTAGCTCACGAAGTTTGCATTTTATGGGGCTTCTTAAAGAGGGTAAAGTTTCGGAGACATTTGATACTATAGATATTTGATACTATATGATAGTTCTCGTGGGGAAATAGATCGTGTTCCCGAAAATTTCAACACTAGTCTATGTCAAGATAGAATGATAAAATCCAATACGTGTATTAGGATTTTCTGTCTTATTTTACATTTTGGAGTTCGTCTCCTACTTATACAAAATCAAGACCACATATTACCTTATTTAACGAGATACAAGTTTCTTAATTGCTCAAACAAATCTCACTAATTTAGATAACAATATTATGATTCAATACGCCCCTCAATTTGGAGTATGAAGATCACAAATATTCAACTTGAGCTGACAACTGTCAAATTCTTTACGGTGAAAAGCTTTGGTGAGGCTGTCAGCTAGTTGAGCAGATGTGGAGACGTGTTGAGGAGCAATGACGCCGCCTATAATCTCACTGTGGATGAAATGATAGTCGGTTTGATCAATGTGAATATAAAAATGTATAATCTCATTCTGAATTGACATAATCTACCATCGATTTTAAAGCTAGCAAATTATACATGTCATTAAACAACTGCCAAAACGCCCTTGGCCCTGTTTAGTGTGTCTTTAATGACCTAACAAAATGAACCATGGAAAACGTAATTGGGCAGTATCGTTTTTTTGTTTTGTCTTTTTTTTTAGTATTTTATTAAAATGCATAAAATATTCAGAAATTACATAAATATAATTTCTAAAATTTTAAAATATTATGAAGAAAAAAATCGTTTAAACATTACATTTATGTTTCAAATTCATAAATTATATAAATATTACGTTTAAATTTAGAAATTTTGAAATATTCTGAAAATATTTGAAATAAGCATAACCGTTACGTTTAAAATTTTAAACATAAGCATACAATATTCTGAAAATTATAAAATTTCAAAAAATTCAGAAAATTGTAATATTCGGAAAATTGAAAATTTTATAAAACTTATGAAAATTTATACAATTTTCTAAACTTTCAAAATTTTAAACGTAATATAAAAATAGAGACAATTAAATGTAATATGTATACAATTTTCATAAATAAATCGATTAAGAACAGTGATTGTGTATATCTATACATTTTTTCTGTTTATGTACATTATTTCTCGGAAGTTCACAATTTTCAGAATATTCTATGCTTATGTTTACAATTTTAAGTATATACTTATTTTGATATTTTCATAATATTTTGAAACTTTTAAAATAAATCGTTTTTAATATTTATGAGTTTTAAGCAAAAGCAAAATTTTATATTTTAAAATTTTATGTTTATACATTACAAAATAAGCATAACCGTTTAAAAATTTTCATAAATAAATTGTTTTTAAACGTAATATATATAAAGGATTTTTCTTTTTTTAAATATTTTAAAAATTTTGACGGATTATTTATGTAATTTCTTAATATTTTATGTATTTTTAATAAAATATTAAAAAAAGACAAAAATAAAATAAATGGTGCTACCGATTACATTTTCTCGGCTACATTTTGAGAAGTTTAAACCGATGGTAGATTATGTCAATTCTGAATTTTGTAAGGTAAGATTTGTCATTTTTCTTTGTTTTATCCTAATGGATACAATGCATCATGTCACTAAAGACACACTGAGCAGAGTCGTTAACGACGTTTTGACAGTCGTTAACGACGTTTTAACAGAGGGTATAATTTGTCTAATTATATTTTTCAGAGTACGTTTTGCTAACTTTAAATCGAGGGTAGATTATGCCGATTCAAAATTTTGCAAGATAAAGGATTAGAGCCATGTCCAGAAATTTAGAGTTTATAAACGGTAAAAAAAATTGGGCCTAGAAACATATAAACTGTTAATATATTGGACCCTTTAATATTTTTTAAAATTTGGACTCTTTAAGATAAATATAAATTACTCCAATAAATATAAATGTCTCCTATAAATATAAAATACTAATATTTTTGACCCTTTAATATTTAAAAAAAAATGTAGGTTCGTAAACAAATGTTTAAAAAACTGACCCATGGACACGGTCTTTGATACGATTTGCCAATAACCCTAATTGATAATATGGGATGTTGGGATCGTGTGGATTAACCACATTTATAGCATCAACAAAGGTAGTATTATACTGTTGAGCCATGAAATCATAACAAATCGACTAATTAAAAATTGAATAACTCATGCGCAATGATCAAGAAATCGTTAGCCGATAACCACGCGAGACCTTCTGCCTAGCACCTAGAACGTCTAGTCAGGGACTAGGCGATTTTAAGTAGTTTTAGTATTAATATATATATTTAGTTATATATCATCATAATCATATAATATAAAAAAAATATATAAAAAATAACTTAAATTATTTCATATTTTATTTGAAAAATATTAAGTCTCAATTCTTATTATAAATAAATATAGTGAAACTTTTTGGCAGAATTTCATTAAATTTTTTTTTAAAAAAAAGTTAGTTATGACCAATGTTCGAGAAAACGATCTAGACGATGACACTGTTGATGCTTATAATATTTAACTCATTAATTTAGTCTAAAACTACTAGATATATGGTCATTTTATGAAGAAAGAAAACAAATTGCGGTTTTCGAATGGCGGATAATCACTGATGTTTATGTTAAAATTAATTTTAAAAGTGTAATATAAGCTAAGTGAAGAATGCTTAGAAAATAAGGGAGTAGAATAGTTGGAAAATTGCTTTCATCTAGTTGTATCACAATGACCCGACAAAGACAGTCTTTTGTTGTTTGTTTGAAAGCTAAGAAAATAATAGAAGTGGGCTCGGTAGTCGGCACTCCTCGAACGACGCCGTTTTGGGCTGGAGATAAAATCAAAAGACGACAATAATTATTCGATACTTTTCGAGTAAGGATTATTACGAACCTAATATTTATCGTAGGGAAGTGCCAAAGTTAAGCCCTTAATTCGACAGATGGCTGAAGAACATAGTTGAAACTTGACTTTGATGAAGTGTCGTTATCCTTCCATTTGTAATTATTTTGTTATTATCATTTTATTAACAAACTTTATTTGAAATTCATCAAAGTTGAAGTGTACGGCATCAATTTAGGAAATATCGATTGAATTCTTATTAATTTATTCACTCAACATAATTTTGTAAATATATAATGCATATAATTGTCTGGTTTCACCATAGAAAAAAACATAATACTGTATACTCTAGAAAAATAAATTTAATGTGATGATTTTGTAAACATAAATTTACATGAATCTAAGACCTTTAAACATCTAGATTAATCATATAATAAATCTATGAAGAAGATTATCAGGTTACTTCCTACCATCGTAGAAGAAGATGGAAAACCGAAGCTCTCAGATCGGAGTTAGGTTTCTCTCCCCTTACCTATAAACGTTACTTTGTGTCGTGTATATTTGGAACTATTTTTATGATGACTAAAGGCATGTATTTAATTATAGGCGGAGAGATGACATAGTAGAGTTTCCTTTAGATTTAATCTCAACCGTCCATCAAAGTATATTTAATTAAGGATTAACTTCATTATTTTCATTTAATTGGTTGCCAAATATATTATGTAATATCATTGTTCTGATAGAATGCAGAAACTACAAGACCACATAATTGTAAAAGGAAATGTGATAATATATTCACTACAGACTCCCACTTGGGCGTTAGTAAGATCTATTAATGCTTTCTAGTAAGAATCATAAGGCCGACATAATATGTTATTCACCGTATTTCATTTGGTCATCATAAGTGTTTTGACTAATCTAGCAACCAATAAGAGTCATGGCGGTCGCACATTAATCTATAACATGATGGTAGTATGCATTGACTACCATCATAGCTAGACCATAAACATAAGTAAGAGTTATCGTAATAGTTCTTTTATGTCAGTAAATAAAGATCCATTCTATTATCATAAATCCAAAAATCAGTATTGTGTGTGCACATTGGAAAACAAAATATAGAAAAGATGTAAAAGTCATAAAAGATCTTAATAAATGTCAAAATAGACTAAACATAAGCACACAACATAATTAAGAACTATCCTCAAGACTCATACTTTCAGCATGCTTATGGAAAGTCTTAGGAGGTAAAGCTTTTGTAAATATGTATGCAACCATAACCTCAATGCCTATATTTTCTATGCCAAACTTTTCTCTTTTGACATCTTGCTTAAGTGATAGATATTTAAGGTCCATATGCTTTGCTCTCTTAGATATTCTATCATGTTTAGAGTGATATAATGCGTTTTTGGCTATTTTGTGTCAATGTTTCCTTTTGTTTTTCGAGATTTTTCTTAGGTTTAGGGACTTATTAGGTGCAAAAGACGTGGAGTGAAAATTGGAGCTTCAGTTGAAATTTTGAGGCCAATAATGAAGAAATGACAATCCAATATTCAAANTCCATACCGATCGGTACAGCCTTGTACCGATCGGTACAGAAGAAAAATCGATCTATGTTGTGCATAAAAAGAATCAGAAACCCTGTACCGATCGGTATAGCTCGGTAGCGATCGGTACAGGATTCGCAGACTGCATTTCTCTTTAAATCAAAACACTGCGTTTTGGGAGAGAGATAAATATTTTTTAGGGTTGTATTTTGAACCTATCTCTTAATTTCTGCAACTTTTCTTGCCTCTTTTGGATCTTGGAGTTTTAATGGTGATTTTGGGAGGAATCTACAATTAGTGAAGCATTTTCTATCTCTCTTTCCCTTAATCTCTCTTTCTTACTTGTTTGATCATGAATCTATGCTTGATTTCCTGTTTTACTTCTTGTTTTCCAATTTCCATGGTTGAGTAGATCTAAGTTGGATTAGGGATGAGATTAGGGTGAAATAGGTTGGGTAATCTCAAATAGGTTAGATCCTTAGTGTACTCTATCTCTAATGGTGGTTTTAAAGCCCTAGATCTAGCTTGATCATCTAGACCTAGATCCTAAATGTTGTTTAGTGCCAAAAGCTCAATAAACATTGGAAATACATTAGAGAAACAATTACTTGATCCAATGGAAGTTGAGATTGAGAAATTGTGGGCCTATCAAGCCAATTCTTAAAGCATCCTTGCAAATCAAGACCAAATGGAAGTTCAGGAGCTTGATTTGCATTGGATAGTGATTGAGTATCATGGAAGTGATTCAATCAAAGAATATGTTTGAGTCTAGATTTTGATTTTAAATAAGAACTTGAATAAGAGATTATCCATCTAATAACCCAACTCAAAATCCTTAATCTAACGCTTTTATCCCTTGTTTAATCTGTTTAGTTTCATTCATCTTCTATCTTGCTTACTTGCTCAATTTTACTCTCTTAACCTTTTGTTTTAGTTTAATCTTCTTTATCTCATCTTGCTTACTTAGTTTATAGTATTGATTACTTGAAAACCTTAAAAATCACTTAGTTTATTTGAAAATTACAATTCAAACTTGATTGAGAACAATTGGAAGTTGTGGATTCGATCCTATCTATACTATTGTAACTACAATAGGATTTTTAGGACAAAATTTAATTGAACTAGTAAAAATCATGTTTCATAGAGAAGAACAATGCAGTTTGATTGTCACAATAAAGAGTTAAAGGTTTGTCAACAAAACACAAAGTCCCAAACTCAGACACAAAATTCCACAACTATGTTCCATGAATTGAAGCCTCATAACATGCCACATACTCAGCGCCTCCATAGTGAAAGTGTAAATCAACTACTTTTGGCTTTTCCAAGAAATGGCACCTCCACCGAGGAGATACACATTGCCAAGAGTGCAGCGCCTAGAATCATGGCATCTAGCAAAATCTTTGTCTGAAAATCCAACCATCTGTGGATGTGTTGATTTTCTATATGTAAGCATGTAATTTTTTGTTCCCTTTAGGTATCTTAAAACCTTCTTCTGCAGTTTGTCAATGAGTGAGTCCTGGATTACTAAAAAATCTTCCCAGCATGCCAACTGCGTGGTTTATATCAGATATAGTACAAACCTGAGCATACATTAAACTTTCCGCAAGTGATGCATAAGGATAGTTTTGCCTCTCATTACATTCCATTTCATTCTACGGACATTGCTTAAGATCAAGCTTGTCACCTTTCTGCATAGGAGCAATGCTAGAAGAACAAATCATCATGCCGAATCTCTCAAGAATTTTGTTTATATATGTTTTCTAAGACACCCCTAAAATTCCAAATGATCGATCACAAAATATTTCAATTCCTATCACATATGATGTCTCACTCATATCTTTCATGTCAAAATTCTTTGAGAGGTAGTTTTTAGTCTCATATAATGGACCAAGATTGCTACAAGCCAAAAATATGTCATCAACATACAACACCAAAAATATCAACTTACTGCCATTGATCTTGAGATATATGCATGGATCCCGTCGCCCTCAAAATCACTGAAAAGAAGGTCTCAACTATGATCAAACTTTTGCTCCAATCACTACAAGAAAACTACCTGAAAGCCACAAAAATATTGTAGCTAAAAGTGGCCATTCGTAGCTAAAACATACTTTGCCACGCTTATTACCGTTAACCAGCAACTATTAGCCACTAGTAGCAACGGCTTGTATAGTAGAAAGAGTGTGCCACTAATAGCNAAAGAGTGTGCCACTAATAGCCACTCCTAGCCACTTTACGAATGGGCCACTCTTAGCTACAATTCGCCACTATTAGCTACGATGAGTATAAATTGTGGCTAATCATATCTAGTAATGGCTACTTAGACACGATTAGCCACGAAGTAGCTAATAGTCGCTAATTGTAGCTAATAGTGGCTAATCGTAACTAATAGTGGTTGGTTTAATGGTAGCCACAAAAAATTCATGACAAAAACGTGCCTTTGGACCTTGTTTCTTGTAGTGAATAGCCATGATAAAAACTGTTCGTTTGTTCCTTGATTTTGCAACAAAACAACACCATGAAATCCACCAAATAGGCACGCATAATGTGTTCCTCCACGGTGACTTACACGATGAGGTTTACATGAAATTTCCTACGGGATTCCAACCTGCTAGTGAATCACGTGTCTGTCGTGACTTATAATAATAATAATAATAATAATAATAATAATAATAATAATATAATAGCAAAACGAGTTTTAGGAACTCTTGATGTCATCTTCTTAAATCCGACGGTAAAGATTGATTCTTTATTAAAATGATGATGTCATCAACAAAATCTAATGGTTGAGATTATAAGTGTAAAAATGCATTCATCACATCTTTTCATTATATAACCACTTAATCAATTATTGAGATTTTGTTTAAATGCCATCAACAAAACTAATAACTGAGATTTAGTCTTAAAAGATGTAATTGATATATGACACATTTTTATTTAGTAACTATTTAAAATCAATGGTTAAGATTGATTTATTGAAATCTAATGGTTGAGTTTAGAAATGTAAAGATGCATTCATCACACATTTTCATCACATCTTTTCATTTTTAACCACTTAATTAGTGATTAAGATTTTGTTTATATGTAGGTCGTGTTCTTTTTTTTGTCACCGAGACAAAGGCGAGTGACCAGTGTTAATTTTAAACATAAAGAACAAATAAAATAAATGATACATAAAGTGAACGACCTGTCTTCCGATCGGCAAATAATTTATATTTTTTTTATATATAATCGATAATTTATACTACTTCCTTTTTTATATAAAGTATTTTAGCATTTTTTATTTGTTTCAATTTATTAGGTGTTTTAGATTTTTTAGGTACTTTGTATTTTTTTTGATAAAATTATCTTTGTATCTATCAAATGAAAGAAGATGGAGAAATTAAAAAGTGTGAAATGAGTAGGGATACAAATATCATTTCATCAGTTTTATTAAATAGTGTGCATTATCATTAAATATCCTATATTGTGAAACAGAGTATTTTAAATTAGTATCCGAAGTGGATAGTCCAAAACAAAACCATCAATTTTATTTAAATTTTAGATCTATTGCATATCCATACTTGAAGCCAAACTCCTAATTGAATCTAAATCTATAACATTAGAAGGTAGTTCAAATTAAAAAAAAAAATATGAAGAGATTAATCTATCACTGCAATTAGACCTGATCTTTTTGTCTTGAGATTTACATTATCAAAAAATAATTAGTACAAACAAATAAAATTAGGGATAAAATTATTGTAAGTGGTAATTAAAAAATTGTATTGAAGAGTGAAGACTATTTATTCGTGACAGAATGATTTTGTAAACATCTCTAGCAATAATTTTTATTAGTTGAAATCATTTACTCGAATTAAAAAATTACTTCGATCGATCATTTCGTTAAATTCTACTACCAACGTTGTTCATGTATTAATAAAAGAGTTAAACTAACAAAAACAATCGTATTTTTAAAGTAATAATTAAGATAATGAAAAATATAATACTTCCATTTTTTTATAAGAAGTTTTAGATATTTTTTTTTTCATATTATAAAGAATTTTGGATTTTCTATGTAATTTTTTTTTTATGTTTTTGACAAATTTGTTTTTATCTTAAAGTCCAACAGTCACAAAAGATGGAAAAGAGAAGGATCAATTGCTATATTGCTCTTAGTTGAATAAAATAAATCAGGAGTACTCTGATTATTACTAAAATACTCCCACTTTGAATAGAATAATCAGCATCACTGAACTTACCAAAATATCCTTACTTTTTTAGATAATAAATAAATAAATAAAAGAGAATAAAATATAAACCAAAAC
>KE151755.1:141725-179538 GCA_000411095.1 Aethionema arabicum | reverse complement strand
AAAGATTCATTCTTTGTTCTTGTCATAGTTTCATCGATTTTGCTAGAATATCACCATTTTTTGGATCAATTTGATGGGATTTAAATGTTCGATAATGATAACATTTATGAAAGAATCTAGATGATTTTGAAATTAGGGTTCAATTTGGGGAAAAAATTAATTAAGTAGAGATTGAGTTTGATTCAATTTTGGGTTTCTTTAAAATTTTGGTTTTTTTAAATTTTTGGTTCAAATTTTCGGTTATTTAATTGGTTTAGTATTATTAATTGGTTTTGGATGGGTTTCTGGGTTTGGATCAGATTTCGGATGGGTTTTGGTGGTTGGCTCATGTAAATAACTCCAACTCCTTAGGTTTTTTTTGTAAAAAACCATATTTCTCAATTAAAAAATAAATTCAGAATATTACTTATTTAAGGTCAAAGTCAAGAGAGTATATCAGCCTTTGACTAGTAACAGAGAGCAATCCAGCAATTGATCCAAAAGAGAAGCAATCTACTCTGAATTTTCACAACGGAGGGAAATGAGCCGAGCGCAGCTTGACGACTCACAATCGGCCATTTTTGAGAGCGATGAAGAATCCCCGCGAGAAGGAATAGAGGACGAGGAGCCATTCGGCGGAGGTAAAGTCAGAAGGAAAGCCTCTCGTCGAAGGGAGCATCGGGGTGATTATCTCGACGTGGCATCCCGTCCTGCATTGACAAAAATTCTGGAAAAACAAGGTTATTTCATGTGGTTTTCGTGATTTGATTTGAATATTCTCATTGAATTTCGTGTGTCTTCACTTCGCTTGGCTACATTTCAATGTCGTATGGATTTCGTTAATATTTCACGATCGGATCTGATTATAGAGTTATTGGACTCACTAGTTTTGAGATTAGGTTTCCGATTTTGCTTATCATGATCTGAAGAGGACACATTTGGTAATTCGATGTGATTCTGCGATGTATATGTTAGATTATGTATCAAAATTAACCAGAGGATAAATATTAAACATCATTCTTTGTGTTGATATTAGGTGACAAGACGATTCTCTATGCTGATAAAGTTATGAAGTTCACTGGATCAGGCAAGATGAAAAGGCGTATATTTATCATAACTGACTTTGCTATCTATCTAATTGATCCTGAGACTGAAGCTCTGACAAGGAGAATAGTTTTAGCAGCAGTAGATAAGATGTGTTTAAGCAAATTGAGTGATAACTTCTTTGTCATTATTATTCCCACTGAATATGATCTACTCATGGCCAGTACTCGTAAGACTGAAATTGTGAAAGTAATGGTTGATGTTACGAAGAGTGCATCCGACTATGATCTCGAAGTTCTTCTCTCTAACAGGTAAATTACACCTTGATTCTTGTTGTCCCTCTTTGTTTTTATGTAACCTTTCATCTGGTTTCCATGCTCAGCAGCCTTGTATCAGTTCATCTCATTTTCTGAAACATTGCAATCATTGTCTTCTTGCTCATAACTGATTTGGTCTTTTTCAATCTGTGAAAGTGTTCCACTTCTGTTTCTTTGAAGTTTAAGAGTAAAAGCTATGGAATTCATTTTAGTGCATCCAATGACGACTATGAAATCACTTGCTTGAGATATATACTAAGGAGAAAACAATATGGGTTTCAGAAATTTCATGCATAACTTTGTTTTAAACCATGGAAAGCTTCATGTAGTCGTCATTTTAGAGCATCCAATGACGACTATGAAATCACTTGTTTGAGATAGTATATACTGAGGAGAAAACAATATGGATTTCAGAAATTTCATGCATAACTTTGTTTTTCACCATGGAAAGCTTCATATGTAGTGTGCAGTCTGTATTCTTCTATTGATAAAGGATGTTCTTTCTTTGTCTCTTTAGGTTCGAATTCAACGCTTCTGCTTCATTGGTAAAGGAAATTTCATTTGAAGAAGCTGAAGGTTGGAAAAATAATCTTCAAAAGTAAAGTTGAATCAAAGTTAACACATGTGCTTGCTTTCTTGGCTCATGAAACACTTTTTCCTTGTCATTTTCTTCAGGGGGTATTAAGACCAGAATTGTGCGGAAGTGACTGCATCTCCTATATCCTTGTCATTTATAGGATTTAGAAGATGAATGGCTTCTTTCCGGTTCGATTTTATAAGCTGAAATCAGATCGGTATGTTGTTTGTTCTTTATGTTTCATCTTGATTTATGATATGTAATTATAGAACTATGTGTTTTAGATGAATATGAGAACATAATTTTATAGATTAGTATTCTTTATCTGGTCTTGCTGGGAAATAACTAATAAATGGTGATGTTAGACAGTAACCACATGTCTATTGTTAAGTGTATCTTGCGAACAAAATCAATTTTGTTAAAGCAAGAGGCATATTGATGGACTTTTACTTAAACGGAGCTGCATATTATTTTCAGATTGTGTTGTTATTTTGTGTCAACAATGGAGGATGTCGAATTGAAGTAAAGACGAAGAGATTCAGAGTTAAGGGGCTATTTGTCCTCCATATTTTGGTAATAACGATGTGTGACAACAAGAGACGTCAATAACAACAAGCAACATGTTTTTGTTACTCATTTTTTTGTCTTTGAGACATGTTTGTGTTTTTGTTTGTCTTGTTGTTACTCAGTCATGTCACTGAAATATACGGATACTAGTATAAATCCTTACTCAATAGTAATTAGTTTTTTTTTTAATTATTGATTAAGACAAACAAATTTTCATAGATTTATAACTTGTAAATGAAAAAATATTCAATATTTAATAGTAATTAGATTTTTGACTCGTGTAATGGATTTATTTTATAGATTTTAGATTAGTGGATTATGAGATAAAAAATTTAAAATAATTTTGGTTTATATTTTTTAAATTTATGTTATNTAAAATAATTTTGGTTTATATTTTTTAAATTTATGTTATTTTTTTATAACATCTCAAGTTATGTTATAAAATTATATTAAAAAAAAATATTAATTTAGAATAAATTAGAATTAATAAAAAAAATAGAGAGAATTTAGTATATATTGTTTTAAATATATTATAATAAATAGGTACCAAACTCTCGCGTTATCGTGCGGGTATATATCAAAATAAATTATACATTTAAGACGAAATTAAAACTTTTAAAATTTTAAATAAAAAAATTGTTAATGTGAACTTAGGATTTTGTTTTGGACTCTTTAAGATTTTTTGCCTATTTATGGTTAATCTCTATTTTTCTCTTCTCATTGATCTAGTATCGGTGGCAATCGTGTTTTTGTTGCCTTTTAAACAAGAAAGTTCGCTTTTACTCTCTTGATAAAAAATGGAAACAGTGTTTTGTTTCCATTGAATATTCGAAATTTAGAATCTTAGGGATCCAAATTTGAACTCGTTTTCATTCTTGATTTTTGTTGATTTTGCTTTTGAATCTGTTCCCCTTTTAGGTAATTATCTGAAAATTTAGCATTCCCCCTTTTAGTTGAATGCATAGTTTTATGTAAGAATTGATTCTATTCGTTTCTGACTTGTGAAGAAGTTTTTTCTTCTTGCTTTTTGTTGCTTATTATGTTCTTGCTTATGTTCTTGATTTCAGTGACCATTGAGTTGCTCTTTAGACACAATGTAAAGAGACATAAATAGGCAAGACAATTTTCTCCATTAAAGTAGTGAAAGTTTCATGTTCTACCGGCGGCCAGGCGGCAGTCATATTCTTTATAAATTAAAGACATTTCTCCTCTATTTCATTCATCCAAAACGTTTTAAGGATCAACTTCTTACAATTCTCTCAAGTTTTAAACATCCAAAACGTGTTAAAAATGTCTAGATATTTAGAAAGAGAGTGGATGTATCAAAGAGTTGTTCATCCCTCGAGTAATGAAGTTTCTAGTCAATTTTTCGATGGACTGAACGGGTTTTTAAAATTTGCGCAAGAGCAACAACCATATAAACTCTGAGGAACCATATTTTGTCCTTGTCCTAAGTGTAAAAACAAAAAGCGGAGCATCATTGATAATGTTGGAAAACATCCATATTCAAGAGGATTTATAGGAAACTATTACATTTGGACGAGTCATGGGGAGAGGTGTGACACTGGAGCTGGGAATAGTTCAAATAATAATATAGTCCCGACGATGTATGTTCCGCCCTATCAAAATGTTGATCCAACTATAGTAATGGTGCATGACGCATTTTCGGATATTGCGCAAGAATATTATAATATCGGTGAAAATGACGAGTCACAGTACCCAACCAGGGGAGAATCGTCTCGAGATAATGCGCAGAACTTTTTCACTTTACTAGAATCAACAAACCAACCTTTATATGATGGATGTGAAGAGAGAATTTCTAGTTTAATGTTAGCATTAGAGATGATGAATATAAAAACAAGTCTTAATTGGTCTGAGATGGGTATAGATCTTATATCTACAAGACTACAATGGTGGCCAAAGAACTCGAGACTACGGTGTCTTAAAGAGTCATTCAAAGTCAGGGAAGCAACACTAACACTGAAGCCATTCAAGAGACATATGCAGAAGTAAAATATTCTTTTACTTTCTAAGTTAACGTCAACTTATATTAATTTTTTAAAATTTTAATATTATGGAATAGAAAAAGTATTAATTATGTGTATTTTAATACTCCCTAAAACTCAGTTTATTTAAATAAAACAAATTATTAACAAAATATTATAATATAGAATTACCTTCTACAAGTGAATCATAAAACTCAGTGTCCTCCATCATCTAATGAATACTAACAACTTCTTTATCTTTAGAGCGAGTGTCAGATTGTAACCATTGGTTCGTACACATTAACACCTCAATCATATGATGATTCAAAGAACTCCTATAAGGATCCAAAATACGACTACTAGTACTAAAAGCAAATTTTGATGCAACGGCGGACACTTGCATTACGAGAATATCCCTCGCTATTTCAGCTAAAACCGGAAACTTTGACCTATTAGTTCTCCATCAAGATAATATGTCAAAATCTAACCCTAATTGGTTTTTTGTGATTTGTACTTTTTCCATCAAGTAAAAGTTTAACTCATTACTTGTATCATCATTCCTTTTTTCAATAACCATTTGTTTATATACTGTACTCATTCTTTCATAATCATCATCTTCATCTAAAAAGTCAATTGCATCACTTGTGCATTAGATTCAAATAGAGAAGATGTAATCTCTAAAGATGCAGCCTTAGAAGATGCCCCAGTTTTGGTGTTATATTCCTCAAATAAGAGCCTCTTATTATGTCCATTATTTTTGTGTTTTTCTTGTAAATTACAGTTGAAAAAATGAAAAAACTGAAGATGGTGGGATTAAGTAATGAACATTTGAAAATTATATTTTATTCCATGCGTGATGTTTATTTTAGAAATATACATGATTTGTTTTTAATTTTTATAAAAAAGTAAGTAATCGTTCAGATATACATACATGAAGTTTAATTGCTAGATCTAGCTCCACGGTCGACACCAAATGGTTGATACATGAATCAAACAATCAAAAATTCCCAAAAAAAATTTGACCGACAAACCTTAGACAAGAGAAAGGTAGACTAACTCAAGGAATTTCTACGCGTAAATTAAAGCGAGCTCGAATAAAAATAGAACAAAAATATGATGAAATATATTTTTATTAAGAAGATCCCTTTTATTAATTCTTTAGCGATAGTCAATTTCATACAATGAATTGCGGATTCCTTTCTAGAGTTTATCTTTTCTCTTTTATAGCGGACTCTTCCAACCGCCAGCCTTATAATCGCGCATCCGCTTGACTCATCTTTCCCTTCTCCGTCACGGGCTAACGACTAGCGGACTCCTTTTTTCGGCTTATTTTTTGGCTAGGTTTTCGGTTATTGGGCCTTCTTCCTTGCTCGGGTAACGGGCCAGATCAAGTTAGATGGTTAGACTCAGTATCATCAACGTTCATACAATTAATTTAGTTTATTGTGTCTTTCTTTCTTAACTAGTTCTTTCTTAATGATTCTTATTTATATATAAGTACATCAAATTAATTTGGATAATATGTTTACAAAACAACTATTTAGAACCAAATTTGTGTTTTTTCTAGTTCTAATATGCTTATTAAACCTTACGAACCGAAAAAACCAATCTGAATTATCTAAAATTTCAGATTACCAAATTTCAAGAACCGAAAGAACCAATCGAACTCAAACCAGAGAACCGAACGCCCACCCCTAATTATTAGATCGGCGATTAGGTCGGGAAACTGTTGATTAGTTATTGGCCCAATTACCCGTGGCGACTCCGAAGCATCTAAGATGAAGAAAACTCTTCGACTTCAACGATTCGGTTTCCTTCTCCTTCCCCAGATAAAATCTCTGCGACGCCTAGTTCCAAGCGCTCTGCATCAGACATTGCTTAGATTTCTTATTAGATCAGCGATTACGTCGGGAAACTGTTGATTAGTTATTCGTCTAATTACCATGGCTACTCCCAAGAAGCTAAATCTTTCCTTCGCCGGTGGTGACTCCGAAGATGAGGAAATCTCCTCGAATTCAACAGATTTCCTTCTCCTTCCCCGAAGAAAATCTCTTCGGACGCCTAGCTCCAAACGCCCTGCATCAAATGGAGCTACAGTTACTGCAGCGGAGCCGTTAACTCGATGGAAATGGAACGAAGATGATGAGCTAGCTATCTTAAAGGTTTCTACAACTTCTTCATAGTATTATCATCTACTGATCTTCTCTATTGCATTTCGTTTTCTTACGTTTTTTATTTGAACTCTTTGATGGAAAGGGATTACTAGATTACCGATCAAAGACAGGGCTCAATCCCCAATCTAATTGGGATGAATTCTTTTGTTTCCTTAGAGGTTCTATCCATTTAAAAGTGTCCAAGGAGCAACTGTTGAGTAAAATCAGGAAATTGAAAAAGCTTTTTCTTGTTAACATGGAGAAAATTGGTAAGGGAGACGATCCACTCTTTACCAGGTCTACTGATTCTGAAGCCTTTGGGTTTTCCATGATGATTTGGGGAAGAAATGATGCTGAATTTGGTAATGGGAGTATTGGAGAGACACAATCGAATGAGAATGATGTAAGTGAGATGTTCTTCATTCTCTTTCACTATTTAGTTGAAGCTTTCTACACAATTGAAACTCACAGTAGTCAAATTTGTTTTGATAAATGGTAAATTGTAGTTTTAAGTGGTTAGAACTGTTCATTGATATGGTATTTAATCTTGGGTTTTTCTGAATCAGGAAGATGCATCTAAAGCGGAGGAAGAAGTGTCTAATGCTGAAGCCTTAAATGAAAATGAGGTAACAAAAACCTACTTTGATGACAAATCAAGTCCTGAAATCGTTGTTGACAAAATAATTGAGAATGAGAATGTTGAAAAGGAGAGTCATTATAATGATGGTGATGATTTATGCGCACTGTATGATGCATTTGAGACTATGTTATCGGAAGGTGTAAGTGATTATCAAAAGAAGAAGTATCAGGAGAAACTGATGAACCTTGGAGCTGGAAAAAGGAAAGAGTTGAGCTATGAGTGGAAGGCATTATATGTTGAGGAAGTTAAACTTAATATTAAGAAACTTAGGTTTTCTTCAAAGCTTGCGCAGGTAGTAGTAAACTCTAGATGAGTCGAAGTAAGTGATTGCTTAGTTTTTTCTTAGCTTTAATGTCACTTGAATTTACGTGGCTGCAAAATTTGCTCTGGCGTTTCATGTGTTTTGTTAACGTTCTTCATTCTGTTGTACATTGGTCTTTTGTGGTTTATAAAAAGTCTATTGTCACTTGTCAGTCTCCTAAAGGTTGATAGTAGTATAGCGATAACAAGTCTAATCGGTCATATGGGGAAAGGACTGTGGACAGTTGAGCCAGAGAGGTGGTTAAGAGTAGGCCGGTTCATGAGTGACTAAGCCTACAAATTTACAGCCTTTAACGGCGGTCCAAGACTATGTTTAGGCAAAGATTTTGCTTATTACCAAACGAAACATGCGGCCGCGGCTATAGTTTACTGGTACAAGGTGAAGCTAGTAAAGGGTTACAAAGTGGAACACCAAAGCTAGCTCTTATTATGTATATAAAACATGGTTTAATGGTGAATTTGGTCAAGAGGAGTGTTCATGAGATAGATCAATATTATGCCCAAGTTTCATAATTAGGGAGAAAATCCCTTATGTATTATTGTACTTGCCCTACGCTCAGGGTTTTTAGTGTTTTTTTAATATATATTATATATTTGTGATGTTATTACATAGACATTAAAAGTTTACCTAAAATTTAGTATTAAATACATATAATTCAAATAATTATTTGTTTTCGTATACGAAAAAATATGTTGACATAAAATTTTGAAGATAACATGATTTTTTTCCACTGGATTTATGTAGTAAATAATAATGTTTTCGTATGCAATTTGATCACATATTACTTCAAAGATTTTCTATAATTTTGTATATATTTAATATTGTTACTAAATTTAATCATTATGTTCACATATATCATTGAGCATTCTATAAAATAAAAGATAGTTATACATATGTGATATAATCTTGCTGTTCAAAATTGATCAAAACTCAAATGTTTATTAACTTTCTTTTATCTGAAATATCCACTTATTCTTGATAAATTATGTAATTAATTATCAAATAAAAACAATAAGATGGTTAAATCTAAATTCTCATATATATATATATGTATATATACTTGTATATATATAAGTATGTGTCAGAAATTTGATTATGGTTATAAGAAAAAACCACAACTAAATTTATTTAGTGAATCAAGATTTACAAATAAAAAAACTTATAAAACAAATTAAGATAAAAATGAAATTGTTGATATTATTATTAATCAAATGAGTTGTAACGCAAAACAGCATAACACTATATATGAAAAGTATTCATGTCTACTTATTTATTTGATGTTTGTTATTGTACAAGATACATCAATATTTTCTTATGATATGAATGCACATTTCAAAATAAATAGCAACCTTTTTACAAATGCAGCTTTCATAGTTATCGCATAAACTGTAGTCAAATAAATCTAAGGCTGAACGCAAATAATTTGTAATTTATAATTCAACATTTATAGATCAAATAAAATTTATTATAATAATAGACATCATATGCAACAATAAACGTCATATGATTATGCACATCTTGTTGTAGCTAAAGAGACATCATGTAAAAAACTTAAATAACTTAGCTTTGATAGTTCCTTTTTGCGTGTGTTTTTTAAGTGAATAAATGAAGTTATTTAAGTAAATGTACTATTTTATATGTTTGTCTGTAAGTATATAATACTTCAACTCTTTATAAATGGTTAAAAGATTTAGTTTTATATTGGGTTAATTTTGTTTTACGCATTAATTTTTAACGAATTGAATTTTATTTTTGGTTACATTTGTTCTGTTTTTCAACCATCTTGTTGTCGGGAGTATACCCTTTTTTCCTGCGTGTAAAACAAAACAGCTTTGGAGGGCAATCTTGTCATTTTCATTTACTTTCTAATTCATCGGATCGCTTTCTTCCTTCTGGTCGTCGCCACGCAAGAGTAAGATCTGAAACAGAGCTTTCTCCCTCTCCTCCTTGAGATTCATCTATGGAAGACGAGTAAGTCTCTCTCGGTTCCTCACACTTAGTCTCAGATTTATCTTCTCTTACTTTACTCTTCTTGATTCCTTCTACTCAATCCTGGTCAGATCTGAGACTAAAGACAGCTATATGACAAGCTTTGAAACCACCGGTAGAGTAACGTCATCAAGCTCCTCTCCAGAAACAACAAGTGTTCACGTGAGTGCTCTAGATGGACTTGTGAATGTGAACTCACTTTTCACCATCGCTGTCTTCGTAGGTCTCTCTTTAGCAACTCCAGGTCAACGTAGCCTCGAGGATCGTACCGATTGCGACGCAAGTGTCGACGTGGCAAAGAAGCTAATAGTTTTCGAAGTTGTTTCCTTCAGCTTCTTCCTCTTCTCATCTCTAGTAGCTCAAGGACTTAAACTTGCTTTGAATCTATTGAACAGTAAGGACGTTGATGAAGTGTTCAGAGCTCATATAAGTCTTAGAGTATTGAGATGGGGAATGATGGGATCTGCTGTTGGATCTGTAATGGGATGTTTGTTTTTGATGCTTTCAATGGTGAATGTGATTCAGATTCGACTTGGGATGCTCTCTTGTGGTAGCAAATCGGCATCTCAATCTGTTGCGGCGTTGGTGACTTTAGTCTCATCTGCTCTGCTCGTTTACATCTCTACCTCTATTTACGCTTTTTGGCAGTGACGTGTGTAATAATCAGTCCAAATCCTTTTGATTTCATTTCAAGAAGTGTTTCTTTTGGTAAAGATCTTTTGAGAAGATGCAACCTTTAACAAATTCACTTTTTTAGAAAAGGATTTGGAGCTTCAAAACTTTCAAGATGCAACCTTTAACAAATTTACTTTTCCGCAAAGGATTTGGAGCTTCAAAACTTTCAAGATGCAACCTTTAACAAATTTATTTTGTTCATTGTGTGGTTTTTGGTTTTTAAATTGTTAGAATTAATCGTATATTAAGAAGACTGAAGTACATATTAAGTTTTTATATATGAAATATCTTAGATAAAATTATTTGGTTAATTTTAAAAGTTTAATAATAAGGTGATGAAACACTAAATTTTCAAATTCAAAAATATAATTTACCAAATTTTTGTAGAAGTATGAATAACACGTGTAAATAAAAATTAAAAGATTTAATAATATTTGATCATTTAGTTCACTCTTAAAATTTTATAAGATTTTCATAAATTATAGTTGTTAATAAATTCTATTATTATGTTCACGCAAATAATTTTCTTAACAAAAGAATAAGTTACAATATTGTTGTTTTAAATTAGGAAGACTCATATAAGAAATATGTCGTCCGATCAAAGAAACTAAATTAATCACACAAAAAAATATCTTAATATCAGTATATCGAGAAGCTTCCCACCGACGGGATCTTGCATGCGACAGTGATCGACTAATCTTCTCCAAATCTCCTCACAGATTCTGCTTCTTTTCCGCTCCATCTCTTCCGTTTCTCTAGCCGAAGCTCCGTTAGTATGACTTTTGAAAAGGAAATCTGGAAATCGTTACAGGATCTGAAAATTGGGGCCGATAAATCCACTTGGGTGGTCCATAGTGATGCTCAACGCAGATTTGAGAAAGACCATAAGCTCTGCCTGGTAGCAAGAGGGCTTAACCCTACTCATCAGAACCCAACAGGGATAAGAGCAACGATGCCGAAATTCTGGAATCTCTCTAGTAAAATCTCGGGACAAGTCAACGACGACGGGACGGTAAATTTCTACTTTGATACCGAGCATCACCTCTTAACTGTTCTAGAGAACGCCCCTTACACTTATCGCGGTTGGCTCGTTGCAATTGATAAATGGAGTCATATGGAATACCCAAACTACCTCAATCGCATCCCCTTTTGGATCCAGATACTGAATTTGCCCAACGTTTATCGGCGTCATCAAATTATTGAGAGCATCAGATCAAATCTGGGTCAATATGAAGACCAAATGATACTCGAACCCAGTCCTACAACGCCTGCTGAAGTTTGGGTCAAGGTACAGTTCAACGCTGATAAAGAAATCACTCTCACCCGACAAGTTCAGATTCTCAATGTGGGCGATCCAATAGAGCTTCACTTCCGTTATGACCGTCTTCAAAAATTTTGTACCTCCTGTGGTAGTCTCAAACACGGCTTTGAGGTATGCACTAAAACAAGTCCTGCTCCTACAGATTTCTCAGGATCTAAAGCAATCGTTCCGAACCCATATGACATTGCAAAACAGCGCCTAACCAATTTCGAATCTTCGGTGAACTACAACTGTCAAGGTAAAGGAATTGAAGCATCCTCTCACCAACAAATCCCAAGCCAGCCCCCTATCAAAGCTGCCTCTACTTCTCAGAACTTACAAATTGTCACTACAACGACATCGACACCAAGCGGCAAAAATCAGACTTCATCCCAGACAATTTCGGACACAACCACTATTTCTCAAAATGACAAGTACATTTTGGATGTTACCAAGGTCGTACCAGGTCATGGAACTAAACGTAAGGCTGAAGATCATGACGACCCAGATCATCAATCCCCGGCAAAACGTCAATCTCCCAAGGAAACTAATAACAAAGGTTCGGTGGTTAGCCTCAAACCACCACAGGCGCCATGAAGATTTTACACTGGAATTGTCAGGGCTTAGGGAACACCCTGACAATTTCCAGACTCAAGGATATCAGGAAAACCTACTCTCCTGATATCATGTTCCTGATTGAAACAAAACAAGGGTATAACTTTGTAAATAACCTCTGTAGTATCCTTAACTATCGCCATAGCTATATCGTATCGTCTGCAGGGAGCAGGGGAGGTTTAGCTATTTTTTGGAAAGATGTGGTGAAGCTAGATGTTGTCCAATCTCCCACCATCTTTCGAACAGATGTTTATGTTCACGATAATGTAAATACTTTTTTGTTGTCCTATATCTATGGAAATCCGTTTAAGTGCTACAGGCAAGAGATGTGGCAGAGCATGATCAACAATGTCGCAATAAACTCTTCCTCACCCCCACCTTGGCTCATCCTTGGAGATCTAAATGACATAAAAAAACAACTCAGAGAAGCGTGGTGGTCCTCCGAGATCATTGTCCTCCTTCCAGCTCTTTAATCAACTGATTTCTTCCTGTGGCTTACACGAGCTAAAGACACTGGGCGGCAAGTATACATGGGCAGGAAGAAGGCATCAATATTTCATCAAATCAAAAATCGACAGGGCACTAGCGAATTGGCAATGGCTTGATCTTTATCACTCAGCCACGATACAGCTTCTTCCTTGGGTGGGTTCAGATCACCGACCTCTCCTGCTAAGGTTTGAAACAGGTCAGAAATATCATGGTGGACTTTTTAAATACGATCATCGTTGGAGATCGAATCCCACTGTTCATGATATCATTAAACGAACGTGGCTATCTAATTACTCTACTCTTTCAGCTTCCTCCTTTCAGCAGGTACTTGGTCAATGTAGAAGGGCTTTAGCTGACTGGAAGAGAAATACTCCACAAAACTCAAATAGACAAATCTCAGACATTAAAAACGCCATCCATCAAGCTTATGGGTCAACTCAACCTGATTTTTTCTATATAGGCCAGTTGAAATCACAATTGCAAGAAGCTTATCGACTAGAAGAGGAATTCTGGAAAACAAAAAGCATAATTAACTGGCTTCAAGAGGGGAATCGCAACACTTCCTATTTCCACGCTAAAACAAGACAAAGAAGAGCTCACAATCGAATTTCCTATGTTAAAGATGACCAAGGACAAATACGTGACCAACCTGAAGATATACGGTACCAATTCACCAAGTTCCCCCAAAGATTACCGTCCTATTAGCTTAACAAATGTAGCATACAAAATAATATCTAAGATTCTAGTTGGAAGACTAAAACCCTGGTTGGCATCAATTATTTCGGATAACCAATCTGCATTCATTCCTGGTAGACTCATAACGGACAATGTTCTCATTGCACATGAGCTGTTGCACTCACTACATGTTAGAAAACGTACCCATCCCTCTATGGTATTAAAACTAGATGTATCTAAAGCCTTGATAAAGTAGAGTGGCCCTACTTGAATGCAATAATGCTAAAAATGGGTTTTAGTGAGTTATGGAGATCCTGGATTATGACCTGTGTATCCTCAGTAACATATTCTGTCCTGGTCAATGGTATCCCTTCAAGTACAATTGTTCCACAACGTGGTCTTAGGCAGGGAGACCCAATTTCTCCATTTCTCTATTTAATTTGCACTGAGGGATTATCTAAACTGATTCATTCTAAAATGCAGACCAGGAAATTAACTGGCTTCCAAGCTTCGAAGGGGGGTCCAGCTATCTCTCATCTTTTCTTTGCAGATGATTCGCTCCTGTTCGCCAGAGCCTCATATGAAGAAAGCGCATAACTTCTACACGTCCTACATCTTTATGAGCAATCCTCGGGACAAGAGATCAACTATCAAAAATCTGCAATCACTTTTAGCAAAGGTATTAATCCCCAAACTCGTCTGGAAATCTGTAACATGCTAGGCATTCACCGTAATGGGGGTTTAGATAAATATTTAGGCATCCCAGACCTCTTAGGAAAGAGTAAAAAAGAAGCATTCTCTTATATAGCTCAACGAGTCCAAAATAAGATAAATAGTTGGTACTCCAAATTACTGTCCCCTGCTGGAAAGGAGATACTCATCAAAGCTGTAGCAACAACTATCCCTAATTATGCTATGTCATGTTTTATGTTACCTAAAAACCTATTGTCTGGTATAACCTCAGCTATTAGACGGTTTTGGTGGTCTTCGGATCCACAACATCGTAAAATAGCCTGGATATCCTGGTCTAAGATCAATCAATCTAAGCGACAAGGTGGTCTAGGTATAAGAGATTTACATAGCTTTAATATTGCCTTGCTAGCTAAAGAGGGTTGGAGATTACTTACGAATCCAAATTCCCTCCTAGCTAGAGTGTATCAGGCAAAATACTATAAAGGATCTAGTTTTTTGGATGCCAATTCACAATCTCGTTCTAGTTATGCTTGGAAAAGCCTACTTCAAACGCAACCCCTACTCACAAATGGCATCCAGTGGAAAGTAGGCAATGGTAATGATATTAAAGTGTGGAATCACAATTGGTTACCTACCAAACCACCTAGACCTGCACGTGGAATGGGTAGTGCTACTCAACCAACACTGGTAGCCAAAGCCTTAATAGATACTAGGACTGGAGAATGGAATATACGCACACTAGCTAATCTTATAAATCCATAGGATATACCTCTCATTTTGTAGGTCAGGCCGTCACAAACAAACTGCAGTGACTATATCTCTTGGATTCATACAGCTTCGGGAGAGTATACAGTGAAGTCTGGATACTACATCCACCTAACAGAACTCAACTCCTCTTCTCAAACTCAATCAAGTACACAATATTCACCGGAACAGTTACAAATCCATAAGTCCATATGGAAAATGGATACCTCTCCTAAGATAAAGATGTTCTGGTGGAAAGTGGCGCATAATAGTTTACTGGTGGGTTCAGCTCTGGCAGTGAGAGGATGCTCAATCGATAATCAATGTCCGATATGTGGTGATCCTGCTGAAACAGTAAATCATTTACTCTTCCAATGTAGGGTATCCAGGGAGGTTTGGGAACTGGCTCCCATCAATTCGCCACAAAGTGACCAACTTGCCTCCTACACTTTGCTACAAAACCTTGCATGGCTTTTGCACCCACCTCAAAGTCAACTACCAAATGCTGGTATTTTTCCTTTTATCGGCTGGCGTTTGTGGAAAGCACGTAATCAGCTGGTATTTAGACTCCAAAGGGAGTCCATTCCGCACATTATAAATAAATCCCTTACAGACTATAATCTTTGGAATACTACCAAAACAAAACAAACAATAAGTGATTCTCAAGTTAATGCTTTAACAGGAAATCCAACGACTATATCTATAAGGGAGGCGGAAACAGATTTAATCCACTTTCAGGGACAATATCATTGTCTTGTTGATGCTTCTTGGATTGCTTCTGACCATGTAGCTGGAATAGCTTGGACACTCCAAGATCCTAATGGTCAAACTATGATTACGGGGAAAGGAGCTATTCAACCAGCAACCACTGTTCTTGAAGCAGAAGCTAGTGCCCTATTATATGCAGTTAAAGAACTGCGCAAGCTGATGTTCAATAACATTGTCTTCTCCGGAGACAGCAAATCTATATATCGAGATGTAGTGAGACTATCAAGCAAGACAGGTTCTCTTACAAGTTGTAAGACAGCGGCAGCTACCATAATCCAAGATATTGTCAATTTAGGATCACAATGCAAAGGGTTTAAATTCCAATATGTAAACCGAAAATATCTATCTGTAGTCGATAAGTTAGCTAAACTAGCAAGACTACAAAATCTGAACTATACCATATCGTGGCAATAGATGTAAAACCTATCTTCAATAAATATACCATTGATGACAAAAAAAAAAAAAAAAATTAGGAAGACTCAAATAAATATTAAGTTTATTTAAAATGAAACATCAATTGATTTAAAATCTAAATTTACAAATATAAAACATGCAAAATAATACCTGTAAAAAACATCATAGAATATTGTCGTTTACACAATACACGTGACACGCTAGGTGAAAATTCAGTCATGTCAAACTATTAAACAAATCCATATTTTTGTCCTGTAATAATTTAATCCTCAATTTTGTAAAATATGGTCAATTAGTATTTCTCCGTCAATTCCGTTTAAATTGATTGACATGTTAAATTTTCCATTTAACAGACACATGGTAGACTACGTGTAATTCAAAATCCATGTGATGTTGACCTGGAGATTTGTTTTGAATCCGGGTATCGCTTTGAAAAATATCCATATGCCTTATATATCATTACATTGACTTGGAGAACGTATGTGAGTATGATTAAGCTTCTTTTCTAGATTGTTTTCGGAAAATGATTTATATATCATTACATTGAGTGCATGTCTTATTTACTCCTATAGGTTTTAGTAGAAATATCTAGTCATGCCATCCAGTCTCAAACATTTCTCATGATGCATTCTGAAGACTTCATCCATCAGTTCATAATATCTTATCGACGCGGTAAGTGCTTCATTCTATTGTTTTGTGTCCATTCTCAATAATAAAGGTTGTGGCATAAAGCCACCCTTTGGAGATAAAATAATCTAGTGTGAAGATAACGTCATAACCATACCCCTTTAATTAGAGTTCTATTGAGTCTACAATGTACAATCCCATTAAATCTTACTCCAAACCATGAAAACTGATTGTCTGAGTAGCTGACCTCTTTTAATTTGCATGCTTCTATCATCGTCCTGAATGGTCTAAAGGAGGATTCAACTCGTCGTATCCCTCTGTTTTTCCTTATTGTTGTAGATTTTGTTAAAGTCTCATAGTATCAGCAAATGCCATTTGATTTGGTGGCTTGCTATTATTATTTTTTCAATATCTCTTCCCTTAGGAGTCTATTAGGCTCACCATATATCCCGATAATATTATAAACCTCCTCTTGCTATGTAACTATCGAGTGATTGAAGTGTTTGCAAGCACTAATGAATCTTCACACTCACTAATTCTCGCTATAATAAAGCTAACACTCCATTTAACCCTTCTGTTCAACTATATGAAGACCTTGGTAGCCTAGGTGTTCTGCGAGTTTTTCCATGTAGTTCTTTTTTTCTTGGTCTCTGATAGGAACATAACCTCAGGGAGGTGATAACCACGTAGCCTCTTAGTTTTCGAACTATTTGGGTGTTCCTTAATTGTCGAACTGTTTGGTGTTCCCGACTCCTTGACAATTCCAAACTAGTGTTTTTATGGGGATTCTGGTGGACCTCTTGGGCCCTCGCTATTTTGGTTTGTTTCAGGTTTCTTCCCTATTTTACCTGGACTATTGGATGATTGGTCATGCTCTTTAATGTAACTATTTGTCTATAAAATCTTTCATTGTTCTTCCCTTCGTTGCATACTTAGCTGGTTGTCTTGTACGTTGGCCAACTGATCTGTATTGCGGTGTTGGGGGATTGATGTATCTCTAGATCTCTTTGGTTTCTTTGAATTTCTATCCCACTACTATCTTGACTTATGCATTTAAGGACCAGATGATTCTACCCCCGATTTTGATCAGGCTCATTGTTCCTATCCTAGGGATTTTCCTTGTACATGTTCATCCTTTTCCATGTTCCCTATTTATGTTCTCATGTGTTGATATCTCCCCTCAAATCCAAGTATACGCTTGGGTGTGATGTGCTCTTAACCACGCTCATGTATTTGCTATTATCGCAATTGGGATTGGTTTGTAATTGTTGTAGACTTCTTTTCTATATTGCATGTGGCTCTTGTACCCACTAAGCTCATTCCTGGAATGTAGCATATCCCTTAGATCATTTATATTCCCAAGAGTGTGGTCTTCTTGTACATCATGTTGCATCATTTTTTATGTAGTTCTATATATAGAGGTATATGATGAAGAACAATATTTTTTTGTAGGACTATATGTGTGCCTTCTACGTTGCTCAGTGGTATTCACCTTGTCCTTTTCTGGAATGGTTTTATCAGGGCAGTGCCCAACGTCATGGGACACTCGACAACAAGTGAAAGATTTTGAGGAGTCTTTCATACTCCAAGCTGACTGTGACACTTTTACCTGACTTAAACCATAATGTTTTGCAAAAGGTTGGAGAGTTGCCCATGTTGATTTGGGTTCTTATTTTCACATATTCTAGTGAGTTTCTATCCAAAGCATGTGGCTCTATGACTTTGATTGTTTCCAAAGTTTCTACCCTTGATTATGTCAACCAAATTCTAGATAATCGGGAGCCCACACACTGCACCATCAACTTTCTGGCGATTCGGGTTAAGGAGTTTAACTATTTTACTCAGTGTGTTCGCTCCTAGGATTTTGGTATTGTCCAGGTCCAAAAATTCAAGAAGTGTCTCATCCAGATATTGGTCGAGCTATTTTAACCATTCATATAAGGGTTTTCCATGTTGATTTATTACTTTTTCACCTACCTTCCAAAACTTGGTCTCTCCTCTCAATATTGTGATAAATGAAGTCAAAGCGACTTGTTGCGGCCCCATAGTAAGAGCAACTCCAATGGGGAGTTTTAAAGAGATTCTTAAGAAAAAAATTATATTAAATCAAGTTCTTAGAGCATCTCCATCGATTTGGTGAGTTCTTAACATTAAATTATTACTCCCTCTGCCCTATTTTAATTGAATTTTTAGCAAATTTTTTTGTTCCAAAACATTTGATTTTTTTCCATTTTTTGTTGTTCAATTAAAATTAATCTCTATCATTAAATATTTAAATTCCAAAAATCAAGGTAAATATTTATTACGTTTAATTTCTTTATTGGTTGATTGTAGAATATTTTGAAAAAAATAAATGTATATTTATGGAAAATTGTTACAAAATTAAATATAATTAATCAAAAAATCATTTAAGTAAGTAATAAATATTTTTCTTAATATATGTGAAATATGTAGAAAATCAAATAAAATAGGACCAATTAAATTTTAATTTTTTAAATAATATAGAGAGTATTATTTAAATAAATAATTAAATTTTAATTTTTTATTAAATGTTTAAACCAATTAAAAATAAACAAGTGTAATAAATGCTAAGAGACATCTTCTTAAACTTCTCAACTAAGAGACGATTTGCTCTTTTTACTCTTTCTCTCTCCTATTTTTTTTTAATTGTTAACAACTCACCGTTGGAGGTGGTCTTAAACCTCTTATCTAAGAACTCCTCGTTCTCTCTCTATCTATCTCTATCTCTCTCTAATTTTCATTTTCAAATTTTAAACTTTTTTAATATTGAAATAAAATTAAAGATTACAACCCCAATAAATGTTGTAACCATTGATGATAGTCTAAAAATTTTGTGTATGAGATATGTTTTAAATATCTTGTACTTACTTGATGGAGTTTAACCTCCAACCCGTATTTTTTTTCCCCAATAAACTTTTTTCAAATGCAGAAGATGTTTTCTATTGGGGAGGATGTTGGTTCTAAAGGAACAAGATAACTATTATCTTGTGGTTGACTTTGTAGTAACATACCTTCATAGCAGGGGCGGATGTAAGGCTTGTGTGTGGGGTTGAAAACTGTTTAAGATTTCTCATGTAGTCGTCTGTCTATACTAGAAAAAGGCAAATAATAATTGATGGAAATCAAATAGTTACCATAAACCATTGTTATAAAATATCAAGCAACAACCAAAGACGTCAAATAATATAAACGTAAGAACGATTAAAATTAAAATACTAAGAATTTCTCTAGGCTGGGAAGATCCATCATCGATATCGGAGTTTGACAAAATGATAGTGAAAATATATATTTAAAAGGGAACAACATTGAGAAAGATATTGATTCAACTGTAGATTTAATTCATTAGGTACCTAATGGATCGATTTCTGAAAAGAAAATCTCTACCAACAGATGATATTGATTTAGTTGATTTGCCGCGTGATCCTGCTGAGAGAAAACCAATCATATAATATCATCCAAATCAAAGAGACGAGGTAAGATACAAGTATTGGAATAAAGAACCTTATCAACCTCGCAACCATAATTTTCAGCAACGACGTATAGAGAATACACCAAGACGGTTTAATCCTTCTCGGTTTGATCAATATGGTGATTGGTTGGAATATAGTGTGAAGAAAGGAAAGGTGTATTGTTTGTGTTGTTATTTATTCAGAGACGTAAACGGAAAGAAAGGTGGCAAAATCGGATTTGTAACCGAATGATTTGGTTATCGAAATAAATTAGAGAGATTGACTAGTCATGTTTGTACAATAAATAGCTTTCATAACATAACTCGGAAGAAGTGTGAGGATTTGGTGAGACAAGGTCAATCAATTAAATATGTTTTGCAAAAACGGACTAATGTCATTAAAAATGAAAATCTTGTTCGACTAAATGCTTCCATCAATACTTCTAGATTCTTATTGAGACAAGGATTGTCGTTTCGTGGTCACGACGAAACTTATATTCTATTAATAAAGGAAATTTTTTAGAGTTAGTGAAGTATACTGCATAACAAAATGAAGATGTGGATAAGGTTGTGCTGAAGAATGCTTCTGGAAATAACCAAATGATGTCTCATCACATTCAGAAGGACATTGTTAATTGTTTTTTTGAAGTAGTCAAGTTCATAAGAGATTGATCATAATTTGTTTGCATTATTGGTGGATGAATTTGCCGGCTCTTCTAAGAAAGAGCAAATGGCAATAGCTTTTCATTTTGTTGATAAACATCGTATAATGAAAGAGAGAATAGTTGGTCTTATACATGTGAAGAAGACATGTTCTTTATCTTCGAGGGTTGGTATTGATTCAGTGTTTGCTAAATATAACCTGAGTCTGAAAAAAGTCAAAGCACTTATTATGGAGTAAGAAACATGAGAGGTGAACTGAATGGGTTGAGAACATTGATTTCAAGAGAGAGTACTTCCGCATACTATGTACATTGCTTTGTTCACCAACTTCAACTGATTGTTGTTGCAATTGCAAAGAAAAACGTTAAAATTAAAGATTTCTCCGATAAGATTTCTCTGTTAGTGAACATGGTTGTAGCTTCTTGCAAAAGAAAAGATATAATGAAAAACATTCTGAGGGATGAAATTGAAAAAGGAATAGATAGTGGTGAAATCGGGACTGGAAAGGATTGAATCAAGAGTTTTCACTTCCAAAACCAGGAAATACACGTTGAGGTTCTCATTATAAAATCTTGTTGAGGTTAGTTGAGTTGTTTTCATATGTGATTAAGGTGCTTAAGTATGTCGAGGATGAAGGTATAAGCAATACCCATAGAAGGCAAGCAAATGGTCTTCTCAAATATATTCATACATTTGATTTTGTACTCTACCTACACTTGATGTTGCTTCTTTTAGGGCTCACGGAGAATTTGTCAACGACATTACAAAGAAAAGATCAAGACATCATAAATGTTGTCTTGTTAGTGGAATCAACTAAACGACAACTACAACAATTAAGAGATGATGGATGAAATTTTTTTTTGAAGAAGAGGTTATATTTTTGTGAGAAACACGACACTGAAATTCTCAACATGGAGCAAGATTTCATCGATCCAAATAAGTCATGCAAAAAAACTAGCATATCAAACTTGCATCATTATCGAGTTAATTGTTTTTATACTGTATTGAATATGCAACTTCATGAGTTTAACGACTATTTTAACGAGGTAAACTCTAAATTAATCGTTTGCACATCAGTTTTAAATCCCCTCGATTCATTCTGTGAGTTTAATAAGAAAAAATTGTTGAGATTAGCTGAGTTTTATCTTGAGGATTTTAGTTGTGTGGAGGGCATATCTCTCGAGCATCAACTTGATATTTATATTGATAATGTACGAGGAGATGAATTGTTTGTTGATTTGAGAAATCTTGTATACCTAGCACGGATGATAGTAGAAAACCAGGAAGTACATTTCTCATCCTTTGGTTTATAGGCTTTTGAAGTTAGCTTTGACTTTGCCCGATTCAACTGCAACCGTCGAGAGATGCTTTCGAGGAATGAAGATTGTGAAGACCGTATTACGGAAATGTATTGGTGATCGGTTTTTTAAGTGATTGTCTCGTTTGTTATATTAAAATCTTTTATTTGAAGATGTAACCAATGAAACCGTGATAAAAATGTTTCAAGCTATGAGTGAACGTAAATACATTTGTAGACTTATTTTGAAAATTTAAAAACTTTATTTTTAAAATTTTTTTGTCCCTGTTAAAAATATTTTATGGCTCTGCCACTGCTTCCTTATACGTATCTCTAAGGTTAACGAAGCCCTAATCTATTGTTGTCGCTTCCATCTTTTTTTTTCCTTTAGAGATTAAAAACCCGGATATCAAATTTTAAAATTTTAAAATCCATTTAAATAGCGAAAAATATTTTTTTACTAAATGAAAATAATTTAAAATTTAAAATACTATAATCCCTAAAATATTTATAACATTTATATAATATTGCTAGTTTAATTCATTGAAATTTCACTCACTATAAAAAAATTTGGGATTTAAATGAAATGTTGGAATGGAAAGAAACGGTTTACACTGTAACAACTTCCATTTTCCAAGAGTATTAGGGTGTGAATCCAACAAGTAATAAAAAACTGCATTTAATTTAAGTTTTAGCTAATAGAACCGGTTCGTAGCTCACGTGATAAGCAAATGAGATCGGTTTGTGACCCATATGTGAAAAAAACAGTTTACTTAGGCTTTGTTCGGTGATCGGTCGCTGAGACAAGGGGTAGCGACAAAAAAATTAACAAAGGTTTATCACTAAATTGGAATCTGTATTTTTTACGCCGACTTTCATTTATCGTCATCGATTTGTATTTTCATTAGTCATCGCCGAGAAAACCAGCGGCATATGATATTGTGGCCGATTGGTTTATTTAAACACCAACATCATCTCCGTCATCTCCTTTTATACATTTTTTTTGTTAGAGTTAAATATGTCGCTCAACTTAGACTCTGAAACGAGCAAAAGAACAAGGTTTTAGTTAATAAAATCGATTTGTAGTCTATTAAAAAAAAAGCTAAAGCATTATTTTTAACAGCTTATCTAGTCTTATTTTTTAATAAATAAATAGAAGCAGACAGAATTTGTCTATAAAAAAAACATAGGTAGAATGGGAAAGCTAAAAAATTGGAGACAAATAATGCATTGTCCCTTCAGATTCGGTGACATCCGAGAATGAAAGATGGTGTGTTTAGATGATGTGGTGGTGTTGGAGGAGAGTTAGGGGTATAACAGTCATTTTACAGACGAGAGCCCCTAGGAGTTGTTTCAGTAGTAGGAGTGTAGTGTAGTACGACTGCTAAAGTTACAATAGAAGTAGACAAAGGAATTTTCAAAAAGCGACCCTAACAGTTTTTCTTTATTCAATTTTTCTCCCCTTTCTTTTATAAACTTCCCGTTGAACCAAACGGCTCTTTTCACGCGAATCCCGGTGTAAAATTATGAGCCAGTGGTGGTGTCTTCGCCATCGCCGGTTATGAATCGTGGAAGCAACTCAGTTGCCACGTCAGCAGTAGCCCTAGCTCCTCCTCCATATCCGCCGCAGCCTAACCGTCTCTCCACCTCCTGCGATCTTCATCCAGAAGAACGATTCTCTGGATTTTGCCCCTCTTGTCTCTTTAATCGTCTCTCTCTCCTAAAAGTCACCACTAAAGACGCCGCCGCTTCGTCTTCTTCTTCGAAAAAACCTCCGTCGTCTTCTGCTGCCCTAAAGTCAACCGTCAAGCTTCCTTCCTTGGGGAGTGGAACGACTCAGCAGGTTATACCAGAGCTTCGGAGGACGAAATCGTTCTCGGCTGGGAAGAACGAAGTATTTTCTTTGGGCGCATTTGAGCCGCAGAGGAGATCTTGTGATGTAAGGGTTAGGAACACTCTTTGGTCTTTGTTCAACGACGACTTGGAGCATAATTCCGGCGGAGATTTGGGTGAAATTGAGCTTAAACCTAGAAATTATCGCGTTAAATCACCTGATCTTGAGGAGACATCAGGTAGTCAAAATAAGCACGACGATAAGGAATCCAGAAGCGTAATCGAACCAGTGAACGAAATCGTGGAAGAAGTAGAAATAAAGTGTGAAATTCGAGAAGAAGAGAGGAAAAAATTGGAGGAGGAGCAAATGGAGTTGAATCCTCAGACGAAGAAGCCGAACAAAGATTTTAAAGAAATTGCGGGGAGTTTCTGGTCAGCGGCGTCGGTTTTCAGCAAAAAATTGCAGAAATGGCGACAAAAGCAGAAGCTGAAGAAGCATAGATCCGCTGCACTACCAGTAGAGAAGACGATTGGACGGCAGATGAGAGATACACAATCCGAAATCGCTGACTACGGATTCGGCCGGAGATCATGTGACACAGATCCACGATTCTCCATCGATGCCGGAAGATTCTCGCTAGACGCTGGGAGAATCTCTCTCGATGCCGCTAGGGTTTCGATTGATGATAACCGTTACTCATTTGACGAGCCACGCGCATCTTGGGATGGATATTTAATCGGAAGAACAGCGGCGCCACCGCGGATGCCTTCAATGTTATCGGTGGTGGAAGATTCTCCGATTCATAATCACACTCTCCAGTCCGATAAACACAATCCTGTGGAAGAAGCAGCTCTGCAATTAGATGAAAACATCCCAGGAGGAACTGCACAGACACGAGAGTACTACGCAGACTCATGTGGGCGAAGGCGGAAGAGCCTCGACCGTTGTAGTTCCACTAGGAAAGCAGCAAGCTCTGTCATGGCGGAAATCGACGAACTAAAACTGGCTACTGCTTCAAACACTAAACTCTCACCTAGAGACCGAAAAGATTCACACTCACAACGTTCAAATTCACTGAGAGGTGATTGCTCTGCGGAGAATTTAGAGATAGGTTTTCGGGAAAATTCAGGGATTGTGGATAGCAAGAAGGAGATGAAGAAGTCACGAAGATGGAATTGGAACATATTTAAGCTACTTAACAGGAAAAATGAGAACAAATTAGAAGAGGGAGATGAGAGATTCAATGGCAGCCATGGAAGAAATGGAGTGGAGAGAAGTTTATCAGGATTTGCAGATCCAAGGATGACGAGGAGCAGTAGCAGTGTAAGTTGGAGAAGTTCAGGTAACTTAACGAGAGGGGAGTTTCAACGGAACAGTGTAGATGGCTATGTTAACAAGAAGGGTAAAAATGGAAGAAAGGTTGAAAACGGAATGTTGAGGTTTTACTTGACTCCGATGAGGGGAAACCGGAGAGGAAGCGGTAACGGGACGAACCCGGTCCCCGTTTCTCGTCCCGGTCCTAGAAATGTCATGAACTTTTAGTGACAAAATCTTTGTGGGTTCAGATCTCTTTAGGTGTAGTTGAATAAACTCGTTAATGTTGTAGTCACAAAATTGTTCAAAGATGTTAACTTTTTTAATTTTTATTTTGTCCAAACTAATAATTCTTGTGTCGGGTGCTTGCTTTGATTTAGAAATTTTTGGTTTAAAGTTAATTTATGTTGTTTCGGTAATGGATGTGTCTCAAATCTGTGTATCATCTAGTGGATTACATTTTCTTACTCTGTATTAAGTGAATAGAACAAAAGAAAAAGCGAAGACGCGTGAGAAATGATTGAGCTAAATCAGGAGCAACTAATGGACGAGAAAAAGTTTTGATTTCAAGTAGTTTTGACTTTTGACTATTATCAACCCCCAAATTTCGCTTAACGCTTTATGCTCTGATATTTTTATTAAAAGAAATATCTTTATTGTCCATGCATAACTTATTTTATTATTGAGTTAACAAAATCTTTATACTGGCAAAAAAAAAGTTAACAAAATCTTTATTTAATAATTAAAAAATAAAACAATTTTTAATTAAAACGGAGATTTTTTCTTTTTGCTATCATTTTTTTAAAATATTTATTTTTCAGAAAAAAGTTAACAACATAAAATCAATAGAAACTAAGGACAATGAACGATACAAAAAAACCAATATCATTATTATTGTAGTAAATTGTTTAGAAATTTTAAAATATCACTATGGGAGAATTAAAAAGTACACCTACAAAAATATTATCATACTAAGTTTATATAGTATTATAATAATAATTTAAAAACACATTATTATTATATGTAATTTAAATAAATTATCACCTAATAATTTAAAATATAAACTCCATTTCTTGTAGTTATAACATAAAATTAAATAAAATTGTTAAGATCTAATTCTTTTTGCTAAAATTAAAACTATGCTTTTTCTTAGCTACTTAAGTTTAGGTATTTGTGTTTTTGCTCGTAATGGAAAGAATACAAGAATTTTAACGAGTTCACATTATCAACGTGATATATTACGTCTCACCGAATTTTAAATTAGAAATCTCTTTAAAACTGAATATTTTTTAGTTATAAAACCAGACCACTTAAGAGATTAACACTAAGTTGTAGTCAAAACTCTCCTTAACTCGTGTGATAGCGGTATCGTCAAATAATCTCGATCTTCCGTTAATATAGTCTATCCGTACGCGATGTCCTGGTGGGTCGGGAGAGTCAGACTCTTCCTTTCGTCTATTATTGTTCTTGCCGTGGTTTTTCTCTGGTTTGGGGTTTTTTGGGTTGTCCTTCCATACGTTACACATTCCTTCTGTCTATTTCTCCTGCTCTTTGAGCCATTTTACTACGTGATACTCGTCTTGCGAATGGGTCCTGAGTTGATGGTAGTCACAAAATTTCCCGGTGTCTTCTTTGGTTTGAGTTGGGGGTCTTCTTTGGTTTGGGTTCAATCGAGGTATTTCCGACGACATAAGAGTGCTTGCCGTGTCCGCCCCTCAGACACCTTTCTTGAATATGATGGTTTGTTGCTTTTACCTTCCTCTCGTTGGGATTACCCCAAATTTTTCTTGTCCTCCCAGTTGGCGAAGTCCGATGCGTGATGAAGCACATCTCCCAGAGTGTTGGAGGGCGTACAATTAGGTTGTGAGAGAACGTTCCCCACTACCAAATACTGCTTTGAAATGCTACCAAGGCCATTTCATCGGTTAGGTTGACACATTTTGCCTTCATATCTTTGAATCGTGCGACATAATAACGTAGTGGTTCAAATTTATGTTGGGTTAAGCTTAGTAGGTTATTGATGTTGCATTTGCTTTCCATGAAGATGGAATAGTACTTAAGAAAGACTTTGACTAAAGCCTCGAAGCAGACTATTGAGTTTTCTGGAACGGTGGAGAACCAATCCAGGATTGGTCCAGTGAGGTTTTTGGAGAAGAATCAGCAGAAGTCGGCGTCTTTCTCTTATCCCTCGAGATGAGCTCTGCCCGCTACTAAACGAAATAATTTAAGGTGGACGACGAGGTCGGTGTTCCCCACATACTAAGGGAATTTCATTTTCCCTACGTCTTGAATTCTTGTGCTGGCGATTCTTCTTGTGAATGAGATTTGGCACGTTTGCTCGAGTACCGATTTATCTCTAGGGCCAAATTTACCGCCCTATGTAATTGAGAACGCATGTTGAGACATTCTTCCTAGGTTAGGAATATCATCCCCCTTAACTCGGCCAGTTTGGTATCCGCGTGATGAAGCTCATGTTCCTCGCGGTGTCAAAGTGTTGCAGGGGGCACAAAATGGTGTTGTCTTAGCTCCCGTATTTCTTTGTCTTGTTGTTCGTCGTTAAGGGAAACTCTAGTGGTATGGCTTGGGGTCAGATTGTCATCAACCGTTCTAGGTTGGACGTCGGCGGTTGTTTTTCCCTGGACGAGAATTTGACCTCGACAATGATCATTGACCGCACGGGAAGCGGATGTCAAGAGGATCGCCCAAGAAACCTTGGGAGAGAGGTTTTCATCACTCTGAACTGAAGTGGAGGTGGTTCCTCTCAGGATATTTGGGCGGGGTATTGCTCCCGCTAGTGGTCGTGTTGCGGGCAGTGCTGGTTTTGTTTGCACCGACCCTGCTATCGCGGCATGCAGTCGTTCGACTTGTTTTTTGAGATCTGCATCTCGTCGTTCGAATTGGGCAAACACCACTTGGTAGCGGGCTACCACTTGGCGATTTTGTTCAGATAAGATTTGAATCGTGGTTTGCAAGTTTACGATACGATAGTTCTGACGTTGGAACCTCGTCGTGACGCATGTATCAGTCGGGCTGCTAACGTCCTCGCCCACCACATCAACGGGTTCTTGTTATTGTTGGGAATTCAGCGTGAGCGATGGATCTTGGTTTTGATTCAGTCTGATTTCCAGAACTTGTTGGGATCTTTCTTCCCATATCTCAGATCGCCAATGTTGAATGCGGATCTAGCTTTCTTGCTAGATCTATCTCCATGGTAGACGCCAAATTGTTGATGTCGAGATCAAAAAATAGGGAATTCGAATATGGGTTGTCGCTAGCGGATCAAGATAACGAACGGTGAGTTGTAAATTGAACGTGATTAAGAACAAATTAACTAAGGAAATAAATAAAACTTGATCGTAAACTAGCGTTTACATTGATCTTTTGATTACAATCGTTTTTTTCATACAGAATTCGGATCCCCTTTTAGGATTTTCTCTCTATCCTCTCTCAACTGATATTCTTATATCCGCGCTTCCACTTGACTCGTTCTCCACTTTCGACGGATTGCGAACTAGCGAGCTACAATGGGCTTGTCGGGCTCACTTTCCTATGTGGGCTTTTTCTCTTTTCGTATGGGCTCCCTTGTTTGGGCCACTTCATGTTGGGCCAGGTATCAATAGAAATATTGCTAGTAAACTGTCAATTAAAATATTACAAGAGGAATTATCAATCACATAACGGTTTGCTTTACATGATTTACAATTAGGTATATAAATGTCCAAGATGATTTATTGTTTGTAATTTGCTTTGAAAAATCAAACTTCAAACAATTTTATAATTTCATATATAAATCAATTTATAATTAGGTGTATATGATTCAATTTATAATTCATTTTACAATTCAATTTATAAGAGTGTGTGACTTATAATTTGGTATATCAATGTCTAGTGTGATTTGTGGTTTCTAATGAGCTTCGACAAATCAAACACATTTTATGGTTTGCAATTTTCTTTATAAATCAATACTAATATCTGTTATGTTTATCATAGATCGGGTTATTATAGGGTTTATAAAGATGTAATATATTGTAGATTTTAAAATAGGGATTATGATTTGTGTGTTGTAGTTTATATATTATGGGTTATAAATCTTGTTAATTAAATGATTTGAAAAGGTAAACGAAGGAATTATGATTTGTATGTTGTACTTGTCGGCATTCTTTGCTTCGTTTATGTAATCAATCTCTTATACAAGAGGAAGATTAGTCCTACATGGTTCAGAGCCTAAGTATTAAGTTATAACTACTTCTTGAAAAGGACTTAACGAGGCACGTTCTTCCTAAATACCAACCCAATCATTTGTACCAAATGATTCACTTTTCTGGAAATACTCTGCAATCACTGATAGGAGCACCAAGCTCGGCTTCGATAAAGCTTCTTGCTTTCTCAGGAGAAAAAGCCGGGACTCTGTCCTGAAAACCAATTTGAAGAAGAATAAGAAACCCAAAGGAGAATCTGATGTTTTACATCAAAACCATGAAAACAAAGTAGCCTATATGCACCTGCAACTTAGCAAGCTCATCCACGAATTCACGCAGAAAAAAATCCGATCTAGTTGAAGATAATTGTCCTAGTTTAATGAATGTAGGACCAAACTGCAATACACTCTCTCTTAACCACAAAGCTGTTGCTCGTCTTCGGACTTTCTGATCATATAACAACACATGAACCTCATAAGAATCAAGAACAACATAACTGGTGAGTAACAAAGGTACAAACTACCTGTTAACAAAAAAAAAAGTGATGAAAAGCTTACTTGCTTTGCTTTTCTTCTGTGAATCCACCAACGAATGCCCATTTTGCATTATCCAATAAAACACGAACTCTCAAGGAAAGAACAAACGACCAAACGACCAAACATCAATACTTCGTTGAAGTGAGCTGTAATTCTCATTAGCCCAGATGAAACCTTCATCTGAAGGAAGAACCTTAAGTTCTTCAACAGGTGGAAGTTTATAAGATTCTGTTGTCTTTGGAGCCTTTTTTACCAAAGTCGATGCACCATTAATGTCTCTACGAACCAAACTTACTCCATTAACAACTTTCTCTGATCCCTTCACTTTCTTTACATTACTACTTACCCCAGTATTACCAGACCCTTCTGTTGAAACCCTGATGTGATTCACCAGTGAAAAGGTTCTCAAGAGAGCTACTGAAACTAAAGGATTCTCAGTACTATAACAACAGCTCTGAGAAGCTAATACCGCCGCCATTACCAGATTCGAGGTGGAGTCTATTAGGGAAAGAGAAGCAAAGAACACAATCAACACTTGTGAACAATACACACAAATCTGGAAGCTAAGAGCAACCATCATGAAATTACTTAAAGTATCTTCTAAAGCTTCGAGTTCAACAACTTCTAGTAGTTAGATCGATAGTAGAATCAGAACGATTCCCAAAAAATGAATCCGTTACAAAAATTAGCCATTTAACGGTACATAACTAAGATAGCTTATCCACAAGAACATGACTACTAGCAGTTCATTACATCGTTACCCTAAGAACAAAACAAAAGCGAGTTGTTATTACTCAGTTACTTTACCTACTCATGAACAGCTGCCTCTGCAACTTTAGCAGAAAAGGCTTGTTTCTTGCTCTTCAGTAGCATTTCTTGAACAACCAATGATTTCCATTCATCGCTCAGCTTTTTTCTTTCCTTAACTCCAAGAGTCTTCAAATTCTGAAGCAGCATGCTCTTTGGATAATCACCTAAATGTAGAAACATTGTAGTCTCAAGTGCATCCTGCAGAGCACGCAGCTCATCAGCACCATCATCTTCCTCCTCTTTCTTCTTTCCACGAGCTCCGTTCTCCATGCTTTTCTCAGCCTCGTTATCCCCATTATCAGAAGGTATATTTTCACTTGAGTCCCCTTCCGTTGGTGCATCATCTTTGGGTTTACCATTCGTCATTTCTCCATGTTTCATGGGAGTCATAACCTAAGTGGAAAGATAAGTATGCGTGAGAAAAAACACAAAAATATAGATATGAGATGGTGGAAGCTTGACCATACCCTGCTCCTACTCCTGCTGCTTCTAGGCTCCTTAGCTTTGTCCTTGTCCATGTCCATATCAGCACCTTCAGCTTCATCATGGTTACCCCATAAAATGTTGGACAAGGCAAAGCATTCAGAGTCAAAACACGGCTCTTTCCCCGCATTAACTTTCATCAAGTTATCTTGGAATCTCTTCTTCAGCTTCCTGGTTTTCCTCATGAGCTGCTCTTTCGAGAATTTTGTATGGATGACACTTTTCATATAATTGAAAAACGAATCTGTATGAGAGATCACTCCTGCTTCGTTTTGGTAATCAGCAATACCCTTCCCACAGAGAATAAACAGAAGTATGAAGAAACGCTAAACAGTAAATGTGAAGCTCAAAGGCAGAAAGTCACCTTTAATATGGCAATCTCATCTTCTCTATTCCAGATCATCTTTGAATCATTAGACAAATAAGACGATGTTTGCTTCTTCTTCCTCTTCCTCAACCTGCTTGGTGTTCCTTCTACTGCTTCGGAAATAGCATGCTTGGAGTCTGATTTCAGCGGCGATTTCTTCGTAGGGGTCAAAGTTGGTTTAGGAGTTGACGTCGGAGTAGCTTTGAGGTTGAGTTCGGTTTCTCCACCAGACGAGTCGGAGTCAGATTCCGAATAACTGGAATCATCCTCATAATGAAGCCGCCTCTTAGAACCCATTTAAGCGAGATAAAAACCTATTCAAAAAACGAACGATGGTGAAATTTTGCCTCAAATTCACAACTCATGCACTACTTCATCACCATATTACAAGAAAGAGATAGCAACATATGCAAAAGTAACCAAAATTCATCATGATTGAAACTTACACAGGTAAATCACTCCAAGTTGTAGGAAATTGGGGGATACGAAGAAACCCTAGCTTTAGAATCTCTGAGTGTATATCTATAGAAAGAGAGAGAGAGAAGCGTCAGAGAGAAGCCCAAGTGTCTCTATCTTTGATTTTTAGCACGACCCAAGTGTCTATCTGTTTCTGAGTTTGTCGTTAATTAACAATTTGCTAATTTTTTTTTTTCGAGAAACAATTTGCTAACTAAACAGGGGACGACTCCGTTTCTAAAAAATGTGATATAACGAAATTATTTATAAAATAATTAAATTGATTTTTTTTTAATTTGGAATTAAAATTGCTTTGTTAAAAAAAATGTAGAAAAATAAAAAATATTTAATCGTATTTCCCAATATTTTTAAGATCAACTAAAAAAGACATGTACAACATTACCAGGTCCTGATAAATCACCAGGTCACGATGGCTTCTCTGCCGTCTTTTACCATCAATTCTGGCCCACAATTGGACCAGATGTATGTATCATGGTTAAGGAGTTTTTTCGCACGGGTAGACTCGAGCATAATGTCAATCACACACACCTCTGTTTACTCCCTAAGACTCCTAATGCTAGCCGACTAACAGATTATCGGCCTATCAGCTTATGCACTGTCAACTACAAGATTATTTCCAAGCTACTGGTTCTGCGCCTCAAAGGTTGTTTGGACTCTCTTATTTCGACATCTCAAACAGCATTTGTGCCTGGTAGACAAATTACTGACAATGTCCTCTTAGCACACGAACTACTCCATGCGTTAAAATCTAAACGAGAATGTGCTCTCCAATATCTGGCCATCAAAACGGACATAAGCAAAGCGTACGATCGAGTGGAATGAGATTTTTTGGAGACCGTAATGCGAAGAATGGGGTTTTCAACAGTGTGGATTTCCTGGATTATGAGTTGTGTACGTTCAGCCTCTTTTTCTGTTCTTGTTAATGGGTCTGCCTATGGTTATATTCAACCGACACGGGGTCTTCGACAAGGGGATCCTCTTTCCCCGTACTTATTCCTCCTTTGCGCGGAAACTTTATCTCAAATGATCTCACAGGCAGCGTCTTGTCAAGAATTCTCAGGTATGCAGATCTCACGGTATTGCCCGACAATCTCGCATCTTCTCTTCGCTGATGACTCTCTTTTTGTCTGCCGGGCTACTACTCGCGATTGTCGTTGTTTGGCTCGTATTTTACGTGACTATGAGTCTGTCTCCGGCCAGCAAGTGAATTTGCGAAAGTCCTCTATTATTTTTGGTATGAGAATCGGGCATTTACATCGGCAATCACTCATGACCACTTTGGGTATTACGAATGTGGGAGGGGGTGGCAAATATCTTGGATTACCTGAGCAATTCAACCGCACAAAGGTGGCCCGCTTTCAAGGTATTGTTGATAACGTTCAGGCCAGTGTCCAAGGTTGGAATAATCAATATTTAAGTCCGGCTGGGAAGGAGGTTTTGATTAAATCTATTGCACAATCTAAGGCAGTCTATGCAATGAGTTGTTTTTTGGTGCCTCGACGGACGTGTGCTGATATTGATAAAGCCTTATCTGGCTTTTGGTGGGGCCGAAATTCTTCTGGCTCTAGAAAACTTTCATGGGTTTCTTGGCGACGTCTTTCTCTCCCGAAACGTGAAGGTGGACTCGGATTTAAGGACCTACACAGCTTTAATTTGGCTCTCTTAGCCAAACAGGCTTGGAGAATTCTTCAAAATCCCCACTCCTTGCTTGCGTAACTTTATAAAGGCCGGTATCATCGTTTTGGTGCTTTTATGGATTCGAAAGTTGTGTCTGGCTCCTCTTACGGATGGCGTTCAATCCAAGAAGGCAAAAAATTGCTTCGCATAGACTTACAGCATCGTATTGGGAACGGTCAAACCACCAGCGTTTGGTCTGATTATTGGCTTCCGGTGTTACCTCTACGAGTGCCACATGGTCCTATCACCAATCCTCATCTCCGAGTTTGTGATCTTTGGCTCCCAGGCTCCCGAACCTGGGATGACAACGCATTGGCTATTCTAACACCACTAGACATTGAGTTGGCTAAATCTCTTCATCTCTCCCGCTACGCCCAGGCTGATAAATATATCTGGGCATACACCTCTCACACTAACTACACTCTCAAATCCGGCTACTGGGTTGCTACACATTTATCCCAAGATGATGGTGTCATTACTCCTCCTCCAGGTTCAGTGCCATTAAAAATGGCGATATGGTCACTTCATCTTCCTCCCAAAATTAAACATTTTTCTGGCGGGTACTCACAGGCGCGATATCAACTGCAGATGGTTTACTGTCCCGTCGAATACATTGTGATCCAGTATGTCAAAGATGTTGTATTCACCCAGAAACTATTAATCATGTATTGTTTGAGTGTTCTTTTGCGCAGACGGTATGGAGATGTTCACAAATCCGATTGTTCGAGCATACCGCTGCACCGTTAGAAGATAATATTGCTGCTCTCATCCGCAATGCAAAGATTACGGAGCTCACACCTCTCAATAGACTCCTACCATTTTGGATTGGCTGGATCTTATGGAAGGCAAGGAATGAATTTTTGTTTCAACAAAAATCATGCCTTCCTCAAGAAACAGCTGCACGGAGTTCCACTTATGCGCATGAGTGGTTGGCAGTTCCACCATTTCAATCTACGGCTTCTACACATCACCCAATTCTGCCTACATCTACAAATTCTCACTGGGAACCACCACCGGCGAATTGGCTTAAGTGTAATTTTGATGCAATCTTTCAGAAATCGTCCTCTTTTGCAGGTGTAGGATGGATCCTACGTTCATCTTCCGGTGCCCTTATTGAAGCTGGCTTGGCTAAACTCCCTCAAGTCCATACGCCATTACAAGCCGAAGCAACTGCTTTCCTCTATGTCTTACAGCATGTCTGGAGTCGAGGCTGGCGTCACGTTTGGTTTGAAACTGACAGTAAAATCTTAACTCGTGTAATCAACACAGATTCCGATCATTTGGAACTTGGAGGTATCCTCGAAGATATCCGGCATTGGATATGTCGTCTTCCGCTTTGTTCATTGGATTATGTGAATCGTGAAAAGAACTCTGCTGCTGATACTATAGCTAAAAAAGTTTATTCTTCAGATACATTATGTGAATTGTGGATGATTCCACCTTCTTGGCTTCTAGCCTATTTGTATTTCCCATATACTATTTAATAAAATGAAGGGTTATAAAAAAAAACTAAAAAAGACATGAACAGACCAAAAATATTAATACTAATATCATTAATTGGAACCTTTCATATAGTATTGTATTTTCTTAATACATAGACCTCAAACTCCATGCCGTTTTATTAAAATATCAGAATAAAACGTTATGCATTTGGCTTTCTTCCAAACCAAATCTCTTTTTTTATGCGTTATGATCAAATGTTTAATTTTATAATTAAATAAAAAATTAGGATTATAATCACAAATCGTACAATTTTAAACAGTTAAACTTTAATAGTTGATCGACTCATAATTCCAACTTGGTCCTAGAAAATTTAGAGTTCACAAATTAATTTCTTTTATTTTTTCTCTTATAATATGAATGTAGACTCAAACTTTTTGCAACTAATCTATAATTAGTGATAATTACCCTATAAACTAACAACATTTGTTTAAAAGATAACAGACTGGATATGATATACCCAATCCATTTCGAGAGGGGATCTAGAATTTTTTTTTTGATTAGGATCACATTTTATTAATATAATAAATTATCCAAATATTAATTAATTATCCAAATATATTTTTTAGATATATTAATTTATTCAAATATTAATTAATTTATAAAATTAATTCATAAAATCTTACTTAAAATTATTTTTGAAGATGTGGAGACCAATTGTCTTGTGATGAAACCAATAGAACAATTGTGTTACATATAATGATTTTGCAGGTTATCATATTTTTCGATTTCTAAACTACAATAACACAACTCAAACTAAATTATTTGAAATCATAAGGGAGCATTTTAAAGAACCACAAGTAGAGACTATTTATTTGAAATGATTAATGCAAGTTTTGAGTTAAGAGTCATTAACCCAAGTAAAAAAGTTTTTTTATTTATTTACTTTAATCGGCTTAATGTTGTTTTGTATTGTTCGAGGTAAGCATGCATATAAAATGGTGACTGTTGAGAAAGCAAAAGAGCTTGTAGTGCATCTTGGCATCTTTGCATTAACCATTTTGTATTGTATTTGCGTCGTCAAACCATAGCGCCGTCTCTACATCGTCTTTGCGTCGACTTTGCTTCATGTGAGTTCGACGCAATAGAAAATTGGTATTAAATAAGAAAAACATGTGTACCTAGTTTTTAAGTTTTAACCAACTTTGGTTGTTTGGATACGATATTAGATTGCGTCGAACTTGTAAGGTAGGGACAACCCGATGCAAGTGCGATGCAAAGAACTCGCAAGTTAAATAACACGGCTTGACGACGCAAAGTCCTTACAAAATTGTGAGATATTTGCGTCAAATGTTGGAGTGGACGCTCAAACGACGCTAAATCAATGCTAATATGCAAGGTATTTGCGTGGATTTTGCTTGATGCTAATTTGCGCCGACTTTGCAATGTTTTTTTCTTCGTAAAGCAAAGTTGATGCAAATACCTCACGAATTTGCATCGAGTTTTGGACAACGGTAAATTTTGATGCAAACTACCTATTTTTTTGTATTGCATTCTTGCATCCGACTTTTCAAAATATGATATCAAGAGGATATCTTCAATTCAACTTTCTATGCATTAGTTTTTCTTTAACTTTATACACTTGATATTTTAAAACATTCTCTAAAACAGTATACGGTATATACACTTGATATTTGAAAACCTTTTATAGAAAATTATACGGTATTATAAGGATCTTTAGAAAAGCTTATAATTTTTGGGAGAATATTTCTAGAAAATGTATTAATACAATGTAAGAAATTCATAAGGTTTTATAAACGATTCAACATAGTTAGTAACAATAGATTAATACAAATTGAACATTTCGAATATTTTCTTGAAAATTATACAACATTGTAAGGTATTTACAAAACCTAGTAATTTTCAATAGAATATGTTCAAGGAATTTATTAATATAATGTAACATTTGATAAAGTTTTATAAATGATTTAACATAGTTAGTAACAATAGATTAATACAAAATGAACATTTTCAAACATTCTCTAGAAAACTCTACGATATTGTAAGGGTATTTGCAAAACCTTATAATTAATTTTCGAGAAAATGTGTTCTAGAGAATGTAGTAATACAATTTTAACATTTGATAAAGTTTTATAAATGATTTAACATAGTTAGTAACTATAGGTTAATAAAATTGAATATTTTCAAACATTTTATGGAATACGGTATGGTAAAGGTCTTTACAAAACTTTATTATGTTTGAGAGAATGTTTCCAAAGATGTATTAATATAATGTAAACACTTGATAAAATTTTATAAAAGATTTAACATAGTTAGTAACAATAGATTAATAAAATTGAACATTTTTAAACATTTTATGGAATACGGTATTGTAAAGGTCTTTACAAAACCTTGTTATGTTTAAGAGAATGTTTCCAAAAATGTATTAATACAATGTAAACACTTGATAAAGTTTTATAAATGATTTAACATAGTTACTTACAAAAAATACACTGGTTTTACGGTGGTAAAAACCACCACAATACCACCGCAAAATACTAATCGTGGTGGAATTGCGGAGGAAAAAATACCACCGCAAATTGAGTATCGCAAACAAAAAACCACCTCAATACCACCACAAAGTTGTGGTGGTATTGCGGTTGAAGCCGTGCGG
>KE151755.1:103676-116933 GCA_000411095.1 Aethionema arabicum | reverse complement strand
AATTATTATTATTTTATTTAAAAATAGTATAATAAATATGGAGATGAAATTCATTTAGTTTCAAGTTATTTACTAATATTAATTAATTAGTTTTTAATAGATATTTAGTTGAGTTTAAAGATTTAAACAAAATATTTATATAAAGTTAATAATTTCATATTATTGTATATTTATGTTTAGATAAATTATCGTAATTTAATATTTAAAAATTACTATAACACAACTAAAAAATAATTAATTTAAATTGTAGAAAAATCAATAATAAAATTCAAAAATATTTTGGTGAATAACATATTACAACTTCATATATAACATGTACAAAATATCCCACTAATATAAAACAATTCATAAACTATGCAAATTAGATTACTGAATAATTTAACATCAAAATAACAAATAATATATAATTCGTACATAGTCGAGTACATAGTCGAATTAGTATTCTTAAAATTAAATAAGATATATTTAAATATGTAAACCCCCAAAAAAACTCGAAAACCCGAATCGAATTACCCGATTAACCCGAACGCACAATCCTAATTGTAGAGTTCTTATTTACACAATGTATATTATTTTACGTTGTAAATAATTTTCAAAATATTATTTTTGTTTGTGAGAAAAAAATACATTAAGATTTTTGGTTTTATAAAATGATTCACCAGAGTAAGAGGAATTGATCACTTATACTATAGGTAATATTTATATCTAATATAATTTTTGTAAATTAATTTTATTTTTTCCAAATCAAAATTTACAATGCAAACACTTAATTGTTTTAATTTTGATTAATCAATTAAATAATAAAAAAAAACAACAACTATCAAGTTACAACACTTACAACAGACAAGAATACAATGTAGAAGGTAACCAACTTGGGGACAAAAGGAAACGTCATTATATTCTTACACCAAAAAATCAAACTTGTAATAAATTAATCTGAAAGTTTTGGCTGAATTCAAATGAATTTGTTGGGGGTTATGGCCTTATTGGTTAAGAGCCGGTGCCGTTTTGTTTTACTAACGGGAAATTATATGATCAGTTGGCACATATAAATTTGGTAAGAAAAAAAAAATCATATCAATTTTCGATGTCTACATTTGAACCACGAATATCAATCGAACTTGTTCAGTCCAACCAAATGGACCAAGCCCGTAAACCCGTACATATTCAAGTTTCGTTAAATTTTAGGGTTTTTTAAATTTATTTTTGACAAAATCAAAACACTTAAAATTTATTTAAAAAAATTTGGGAGTCAAAAAAACTTTAAGATTTTGTAAATTTTCATTATATTTATTATGAATTCTCTATATATAAATGTTATTGCAAATGCTTCATTTGGGCTTCTATTAGTCTTTGGGCTTCAATATTGGGCCTGCGAAATAATAAGAGAATCAGCCCAAGTTAATAAGCACAAAGAAGGAAGCTATAAAGGTGAATCTGATCAGTTCGTTAATTGCAACCTTTTTTGTAATCTTGTTAAAAGCTTCTTCCGATTTTTCTCTGTGAGTTATCGAGAGAGATCAAGATCTGTAAACATTCGTCATTCTNTGTTATTGCAAATGCTTCATTTGGGCTTCTATTAGTCTTTGGGCTTCAATATTGGGCCTGCGAAATAATAAGAGAATCAGCCCAAGTTAATAAGCACAAAGAAGGAAGCTATAAAGGTGAATCTGATCAGTTCGTTAATTGCAACCTTTTTTGTAATCTTGTTAAAAGCTTCTTCCGATTTTTCTCTGTGAGTTATCGAGAGAGATCAAGATCTGTAAACATTCGTCATTCTCTAGTGGATTTTGGGAGCAACAATACTCCCACGAGATGTACCAATCATAGGATTGGGAACTTGTTAAATTTGTGTTGTTCTTGTGAGAAATCGGATTCGATCGGAGTTCAGAATTCAGAGAGAATTCCTTTACAAGTGGTATCAGAGCGCCCAGGAATCGAGCGCAGTTCCGCACCAGCAAACACCAGCGATCAGTCACTCGCAAGAAAACAAAAGAAACTAGGTTAGTATCAAGAAAGGCAAAGGGAAATTAAAAGATTGAAAGATACGAGTCTTATCTTTCAATATTTTGATTTGGGGAAGATCAGGAAGTTTTCAGAGGTTGTTTTTTGAATCTGGTAAGATTCTAAGCAGCAAAGTGTTCAAATCAGGAAATCAAGCGATCAGATTCCAGCAAAGTTTCAGAATCGGTACCTTACAAGAAATCCAAGAAAGATCAGGTCAGTAAAGAAAATCAGATTGTTTCAATATCAAATACTGCAGTATAATCTCTAATTCGAAGTAACAAGATGGAACCAGTAAATGCAAGATTTGATATAGAAAAGTTTGATGGGAATATTGATTTCAAATTGTGGAAATTCAAATTTCTGGGAACAATGGAGATTATGGGTTTAGAAGGACCTTTAGAAGAACATTCACAAACTTCCAATGTAGCAGAAAGTGGTACTGCTGGTGCTCTCACAGTAGAAAGACCTATTGATCCTTTAGCCCTGAAAAAGGAAAAACGTGTTAAAAATCTGTTGTGTGCTAGCTTATCAGATCCTATTCTAAGAACAGTAATGGAGGAACCTACTGCATTGAGAATTTGGAAGGCACTAGAAGCTGAGTATCAAACAAAGTCATTGCCAAATATTATGTATCTTAGGCAGAAGTTTAATCACTTCAAGATGGATGAAAACAAATCCATGGTAGAAAACATTGATGTTTTTCGAAAGTTAGTGCAAGATTTGGCATGTCTAGATGTTAAGATTTCTGAAGCTGATCAAAGAGTTCAACTATTAGCTAGTTTACCGAAACAGTATGAGGCACTAGTGGACACATTGAAAATCTGTAGTGGCAAGTTCACAGTCACAGTTAAAGACATAATTGAACAAGTTTATTCAAAGGAGGTTGAATTGAATGAAAGTGGACTGCTGAACAAAACATTGCAGAATGGTGTGGGTTTGTATGTTTCAAAGGGTAATTCTCAAGGGAAAAAGGGAAAAGGAAAGAAATATCAAGGTGATGATGGCTGTTTTGTTTGTGGTAAACAAGGACATTGGAAAAAGGATTGTCCAGAAAAGGGCAAAAAGAAATCAAATGAGTCAGTGAATGTAGCTAAGGAGATACAGGAACCATTGGTGCTCACAGCAAGTTTAAAAAATTCAAGCTCAGAATGGGTTTTGGATTCTGGAGCTTGTTTTCACATCACAAAAGATAAGGAACTTTTATCTGATTTTGAAGAGTTTGAAGGACCTAGAGTATTGATGGGAAACAATACTTACAGTCAAGTAAAGGGTATTGGTAAAATTCAGATTTCAAGACTTAATGGTGAAAGGGTTATACTTACTAAGGTTAGGTATGTTCCTACAATGGAGAGAAATCTCATTTCACATAGCTGTTTAGCTAAGGCAGGATGCAAGTATGAAGGGGATGATTACCAAGTTAAGTTTTACACCAAATCAGATGCTAGAGAAGTTTTAAGTGGTTTGTATATGGATGGTCTATACTTGCTTCAAGGAAAAGTAACTAAAGTTCAAGGTGGAGCAATTTTAGAAACAAGAAAACATGGATTACCTGGAATGGAGACTGAGCTTGGAGAAGCTCAGTTGCAGATTATCCTGTAATCAAGTAATAGGGCTAGAGGTGCTTTCTGGTTTGTGTACCTCGCAGCAAATACAAGTCAAAGAGTAACAAATCAGAGTTTAATAAAAAAAAGGGGGGAGTTAATCTCAGAAGAATTTGAGTATTAACAAGGTTTTTTAGTTCAATTCAAGCAATATTAGCTAAGAAAAGTCTAAGGAGAATTGAAGTTACAAGCTATTTGAGTTTCAAGTCAGAAACAGAAAAATTTGGTGAGTATCACAAGAGCAGGATTAAAGGAACTAAGTCTAAAAGGCAGATGAGAAATCGAAGTTGAGATTACCTGGTGAAGAAGTATTAGGACCTCTGAAGCCAAAACTTTGTTCAGTTTTTTTGTTCCTGCTGTGAGTCTCGCAGAAGAAAAGAAAGGGGTCAAAACAGGTTACGTTTTGGACCAGGTTTAAAATCAAAAAAAAAAGGGGGTAAGGTTAAATTCAAAAGAAAGTGAATTTTACCTGGTTCTGTGTTCGGATATGCAGGAGAATTCGGAAGAAAATATCCATGCATGGTGAGTTACAGATTCGAGTAGCATATCTGAAAAGGAACAGTTAAATACAAGAGGTAAGAAGAAAAACAATCCAGGGTCATAAGAAGAAGACGGGGGATTTTTTTTTTTTCGGAGTCTTACCGGAAATTCCAAGTGAAGTCGCCGGAAGTCGTGGCTTGAGAGGCTGAAAAAATTGTCTGGAGTTCATTCTTTTTCAGGATCTTCACAAGCTCTAGATCTACCCAAAAGGAGACATGCATGAAGAGAAAAATGGGAGTAGATTAGACGCGAATGAAAAGGAGAAAAGAAAGACGGAACAGCAAAAGAACATAGATGGAGAATCTTACCGAGAAACGTTTTTTTTCTGAACCGGAGCTTTGAAGAAATAAAGATTCGAGCAGGGAACACAAGAAGACGACTTGCAAACGTCTTCGAGAGGTAAGAATCTCAGGATAAATTGGTAAGCGGAGGATGACAGAAGGTTTTACAGGAAGAAAAGAAGAAGAATCGGAGGAAAGTTGATTCAGACAGAGGTTTGTCCGAAAATCGCAGAAATCGCATCCTAGAGAGAAGAAAGAGACGGCTAGGGTTAGCAAATGAAGCAAGGTGGAGTTTGTTATTGCAAATGCTTCATTTGGGCTTCTATTAGTCTTTGGGCTTCAATATTGGGCCTGCGAAATAATAAGAGAATCAGCCCAAGTTAATAAGCACAAAGAAGGAAACTATAAAGGTGAATCTGATCAGTTCGTTAATTGCAACCTTTTTTGTAATCTTGTTAAAAGCTTCTTCCGATTTTTCTCTGTGAGTTATCGAGAGAGATCAAGATCTGTAAACATTCGTCATTCTNTGTTATTGCAAATGCTTCATTTGGGCTTCTATTAGTCTTTGGGCTTCAATATTGGGCCTGCGAAATAATAAGAGAATCAGCCCAAGTTAATAAGCACAAAGAAGGAAACTATAAAGGTGAATCTGATCAGTTCGTTAATTGCAACCTTTTTTGTAATCTTGTTAAAAGCTTCTTCCGATTTTTCTCTGTGAGTTATCGAGAGAGATCAAGATCTGTAAACATTCGTCATTCTCTAGTGGATTTTGGGAGCAACAATACTCCCACGAGATGTACCAATCATAGGATTGGGAACTCGTTAAATTTGTGTTGTTCTTGTGAGAAATCGGATTCGATCGGAGTTCAGAATTCAGAGAGAATTCCTTTACAATAAATAATATTGATATTAGAATTTATTATAAACATATATAAATCATATTAAAAATGAACCTAATGTAAGTAACACCGAAGAAGAAATTGAATCTGTTTCAAAAATTTCTCCAAGTGTTGAAGAGTCTCTCTTTGATTCAGAAGGTTCAATCAACAAGACAGATGAGCCAAAGACTGAAAAGCCCATCGAATTCATCTCTTCTTCATCAAACCCTCTCTCTCAACAAAATGTTTTTCCTCATCAAGAAGAAAACTAGTGCACATGGGATGTTTCAAAAGGACAAAACGTACAACATCAAATCCCTCTCTCCAACCGATTTGATTCTCTTGAATCATGTGTTAATGATGACTAATCATTACACCTAGGACACATGGCACATTTCTATTTGTAAACTCATTCTATAAAGACCAAGCAATGTAGCAACTTCATCTTTAAGTTAATGAAAATGCAGATTTCTAACTCTGTTTTTCTCCTTGAGCTTCTTCTCTAAACTCAACATTTTCAAACGTTTTCATGGTATCAGAGCTCTAGGCTCCTTCTGTTGGAATTCCACATCGACTAATGGGACCAAAATTGACTAATATATAAGATCATGGGTTACTCCACTCATTGCCAATTGGTTTTGAGTTGGAACCTCATGTTTCTTACACCTTCCTCTAAGACATGACAACTGATAACTCTATCTCTTTTCCCGCTCTAAGCATTTCATAGTGTGTAACCTTAAAACTCACTGACAAAAACTACCTCTTATGGAAAACTCAGTTTGAGTCTTTCCTCTCCGGTCAACTACTACTTGGATATGTAACTGGTGCTGAAGCTCGTCCTGCTCTCACCATTACAGCTCAAAATGGTGGAACTACTACTCAAACTCCTAATGCTACATACAATAATTGGTTTAGGTCTGATCAGATGGTGAGAGCGTGGTTTCTAGGCTCTCTTTCTGAAGACATTCTTGGAGAGGTGTATCATCTTCCCACCTCTCATGATGTGTGGCTCTCTCTGGCTGCATACTTCAACAAGGTATCTACCTCTCGTCTCTTTGAACTCAGGAGAAAACTGCATAATCTTAGTAAGCAAAATAAGACCATGGCTGAATATCTTAGGGAATATAAAGGCATCTGTGATACTCTTAGCTCCATTGGTCATCCTATTGATGAGCAGGATAAGATTTTTTGTGTTCTTCATGGCTTAGGAAAAGACTATCAAGCTTTAATAACTGTGGTAGAAAACTCTCTGAACTCAACTCCTGGACCATCTTATGAAGATGTTGTGTCTCAGCTTGTTAGCTATGATGATCGTATGATAGCTTTTGAAGCATCTGTTACACATATTACTCCTCACTCTGCCTTTTTTGCATCTAATACTACTGAGGGTTTGGACAGTCCTACTGTGGACTTTTCTTCAAACTGTGGTCGTGGTTTTGGTTCTCCTCGGTTTGGTAGTAACAGAGGCAGAGGTGACTTCAGTACTCGTGGTAGAGGCTTCCACCAACAGTCTTATCCATCTGCTACTCAGTCCTCTACTCGTCCTGTCTGTCAAATATGTGGTAGAGCAGGACATATTGCATTAAAATTCTTTAAACGCTTTGATATCTACTATCAAAGTGATGAAGTTCCTACTGTTCTTTCTGCTGTGAAAACTTTTGATTCTCAGTCTGATAATCACACTGGTCTTGAATGGTATCCTGATAGTGGTGTTACAGCTCATGTCACAAACTCATCCAACAATCTCCAAGAAGCTATGCAATACCATGGTAATGATGCAGTCATGGTAGGAGATGGCCAGTATCTTCCAATTACTCATGTTGGATTGTTCCCTTCCCAACTACTGCAGGTACTATGTTATTAAAAGATGTTTTGGTATGTCCTGCTATTACCAAATCTCTCTTATCAGTCTCTAAACTTACAATTGACTATCCTTGTGTATTTGAATTTGACTCACATGGTGTGTTTGTAAAGGACAAACTCACAAAGAAGCTTCTCACTCAAGGTAAGGACCTATATGTCTTGGACAATCCTATTTTTATGACGTTCTACTCATCAAGGCAAGTGACTACCACTGATGACGTCTGGCATAGAAGACTTGGACATCCAAGCTCAGAAGTTCTTCATTTTCTTTCTGCAAACAAGGCTATTACCATGACGAAAACCACCACCAAACTGTGTGATTCTTGTCAGCTTGGTAAAAGTGCCAAATTGTCTTTCTCTTCCTCTATGTTTAAAGCATATACTCCTCTTCAAAGAATTCACTGTGACTTATGGGGACTTGTTCCTTTGTGTTCTGTTCAAGGATTTAAATACTATGTTATTTTCATTGACAATTACTCCAGATTTTGTTGGTTTTATCCCCTTAAGTTAAAATCTGATTTCTACTCAGTATTTATCCAATTTCAGACCTTTGTTCAAAATCAGTTTGATCACAAAATCAAGAGTTTTCAGTGTGATGGAGGGGGTGAGTTTACAAGCTCTGTCTTTACATCTCATCTGTCAAAACATGGAATCAAGCAGGTAATCTCCTGTCCTCATACACCTCAGCAAAATGGTCTTGCAGAAAAAAAACATCGTCACATTATTGAGCTTGGATTATCTATAATGTTTCAGAGTAAAATGCCTCAACAATTCTGGGTTGGAGCACTATTTACTGCAAATTTCTTGAGTAACTTGCTACCATCAAGCTCATTGGGCTGTAAGTAGAGTCCTTTTGAAGTTCTGTTTCAAAAACCAGTTAATTACTCATTTCTCAAAACCTTTGGATGTGCCTGCTATCCTTCTCATCGGCCTTATACAATGCATAAACCTGAACCACGTTCTCTCAAGTGTGTGTTCCTTGGCTAGAATGACAAATACAAGGGTTAGAGATGTATTTATCCACCTACTGGCAGGGTGTATATCAGTCGTCATGTTCTGTTTGAAGAACATGAATTTCCTTTTGCAGCTGAATATGCTTCTCTTCACTCACCTGCTACTACTCCCTTGTTGAGTGCTTGGCATAAAGGTTTTCTTCCAGAGCCTCCTACTCCTTCTCAGTCACCTCCTCTAGATGATCTTATCTTCACTCCAGTGGTTACTTCTGTGCCTACTGCAGCACCTGTTTTTGCTGAGACTTTTGTGGCTCTAGATACTTCTGCAACTACTAAGGCTCCTCTGTTTTAAGCAGATGACTTTCCTCCACTTCCATCATTCCTGCACCAGGAAATCATTCAATGGTTACAAGAGGCAAGTCTGGTATTGCTAAGCCAAATCCCAGGTACCTGCTGCTTACTTCCACATCTGCATTTGCTGAGCCCAAATCAGTTAAATCAACCTTAAAAGACCCTGGTTGGTATGTTGCTATGTGTGATGAAGTGCAATCCTTTTATGATTCCAATACATTTTCTTTAGTCCCTCCTCAACCAGACCTTCATGTATTAGGTTCCAAATGGGTTTTCAGGACTAAATTTAATGCAGATGGCTCCTTGAACAAACTTAAAGCTCGCTTGGTTGTCAAGGGATATGATCAGGAGGAAGGTATTGATTTTGTTGAAACATTCAGTCCAGTAGTTAAAACTAGCACTGTTCGACTTGTTCTTCATCTGGCTACGGTTATGAAGTGGAATCTCCGTCAGCTGGATGTTAAAAATGCCTTTCTCCATGGTGACTTATCTGAGACAATCTATATGAGCCAACCTCCTGGTTTTGTTAACTCAGAGAAACCGGATTCTGCAAAGTTTACAAGACAGTTTATGGTCTTAAACATGCTCCTCGTGAGTGGTTTAACAAGTTCAGCAACTATTTATTGGAATTTGGATTCGTTTGCAGCATTCCAGATCCATCCTTGTTTGTCTATATCAAAGGTACCACTGTTCTTCTCCTCTTACTATATGTTGATGACATGATAGTGACTGGCAATAGCACTTCCTTACTGAATAGTTTATTGGATTGTCTGAGTAAAGAGTTCAAAATGACTGACATGGGACAACTTAGCTATTTCTTGGGTATTCAGCTTCATCATTCCTCCTCTGGATTGTTTATGCATTAGCTGAAATATGTAGAAGATCTTCTCTCTGTTTCTGGTATGAAAAATTGTTCTCCAATGCCAACTCCCTTACCTCTCCAGTTGGACAGACTTGCTTATCAGGATCAATTATTCTCTGAACCATCTTACTTTCGAAGTCCTACAGGCAAGCTTCAATACTTGACCTTGACAAGACCTGACATTCAGTTTGCTGTGAACTATGTCTGCCAAAAGATGCATGCTCCTTCTGTCTCTGACTTCAATCTCCTTAAACGGATACTACGTTACATTAAAGGTACTTCAAGCCTTGGTGTCTTCTTCTCTGCTCAGTCCACTTCATTTCTCAGTGCCTATAGTGACAGTGATTCGGAAAATTGTAAGGATACTCATCATTCAGTTGGTGGTTTCTATACATTTCTTGGCTCTAACATCATCTCCTGGTCCGCCAAGAAGCAACCTACAGTCTCACGAAGCTCTACTGAGGCTGAATATAGATCCTTGTCAGCAACTACTGCAAAGCTGACATGGATTGGTTCTCTGCTCAGAAGTGTTGGTTTGTCTCAAGTTTTTCCTCCTCTTCTGTTCTGTGACAACCTGTCAGCCACCTACTTGGCTGCTAATCCGAATCTCCATGCCCCTTCTAAACACTTTGACATCGATTATCATTATGTTCGAGAACGGGGTTCCCTTGGTTTTCTTGAAGTTCAACATGTTCCTGCTCATCAACAATTGGCTGATATTTTCACCAAGTCTCTCCCAGCTGCAGCCTTTGTTGATTTATGTTTCAAACTTGGTGTGTGTGAGCCACCCACACTAAGTTTGAGGGGGGATGTTGATAGGGGGTGTTTTTGACACATTTATAGGCTTTGTTTTCAGATCATTTTCTAGTGTTTCAGGTTATTTGGAGTGATTTAGATACATTTTGCATCAAGGAGCCAAGAAAAGACAAGTGAAGAGAAACGGAGCAAAAAGACGAAGAAATGGCGAGAAATCATTTATATCGGGAGTGACATATTGAAACGGTCATAACTTTTGATCCGTAAGCAACTACGTGGCCGTTAACCACTTTTCGGAAAGCCCCAATCAAGCCCAATGTATCTAGAAGGAGAGAGCACCCTCAGAAGTCCCACGAACATGCGAAATTACAAGCCGTGGTCGTGCACGGCCAATTATCGTTAAAAGGTCTCTGGAGTGAACACCAATGTGGCGGACGGTCGTGGGAATGCCTGGGAAGAAAAAGGAAACTTTTGTCTCGCGATTTTGACCTATTTTACTCCATATAAAAACCTGTTGTTGTTGTTTATTTGAGAGAGTACGACTTGTGACTACTCTTAGGTTTTGGTTTGAGGATTCTATAGATTTTTTCTCCCAAGAGAGTGGAGGGATTGACAACCCCAAAGCTTCTCAAAAGAGATAACTCCTTCTTCAATTATGCACTTTTGTTATAGAAAAGAATTCTTAAACTCTTGTTCTCTTTTATTTTTCTGCACTTTCATTATGATTTGTGTTGATTGTTTATTGAGATTCATGTTTGAGTAGTTAGAGAGTTAGATTTAGGGAGTTTAAGGGTTTGCAATTCTCATGATTAGACACAAATAAGATTATACAATTGTTCCTTCATCTAGATGGTGTTCTTAATGCTTGAATTGAATTGGTCACTTAGTTCATGATCATAGGTTAACCTGGATTGCCAGAAGCTCGCAGGTTGCTAGAACAAACAATAGATGAGCAGTGAAATAAGGCCAACGAAAGTTGAAGTCTAAGAAAACTGTTGACATATGCATGCTAGCAAGTTTAGATCTTGGATATGTGAGAGTCCTCGTACCCCTGGCTTGTTTAGGATTAGAGATCGCGATCACTGCCCGAGAGGGAACCGGTCTTCGTTTATGTTTGAGTCTGAGCTGATCTTAATTGAACTTGAATAAGTGTTTGATCGTTGATTGCATTTCCTTGGATTTCCCTAAGTCTAGCGCGTTTTATTATTGTTAGTTCGTTCTCTTTACTTTTATTGCTTTTAGTTCCAATCGACTAGTGACAGTAGTTCGATAGTTTACACCTCCTTTTATTTCTTTTGTCTTAGCTCTATCGAAATCTTAACACCTGTAGCGTAACACTAAAGTCTCGTGGGTTCGACCCTTAACTATACTATAACACCCTTGTTGATAGGTAGTCGAGGTAAATTTTATCTGACGCGAGCCCCCCCCAAAACCTCGTTATCAATTTTGGCGCCGTTGTCGGGGACTCTACTTTTGTTTACTGTAGGTTATAGGTTTTGATTTAGTTTAAGAAACTATTAATTTCGTCCTTTTTGTTTTCTCTTTGATTGTTTCAGGAGTAAACAGTTTGGTAGGAATACGCCAAGTACAAAGGTCTAAATCAGTCGTAATGGGCGACAACACCGGACCAAATGCAAACGCTTTATTGCAGAGAGTGCAGCAACTTGAAGCTATGGAGTGCAACAACTTGAAGCTATGGAGGCAGCCATTCAACAGCTGCAACTGGCGGCGCCACCACCACCACCTATTGGTGATGCGCATAGGCCACACACGTTCTATAGGAATCGTGCTGCGATAGTCGCTCCTGTTATTTACAGAGACGATTATGAGATTAATTTGATGCTTATCAAGCTAGTAGAGCTGAAAATTCATGGGAGCACAATGAGCAATTTGAGAGATTATGCGATACCACAAAAGCTAGAGGATATCCTCAGGATTATATCAGGTGTAAGCTTTTTGAGTTTTCTCTTGCAGATAAAGCTTCTAGATGTTTGAATTCCCTACCTCGGGAGACTTTAGTCGGATGGCCAGCTGTGAGAAATACGTTCTTGGACCATTATTTCACTAGAGCAAAAACATCTGAGCTAGGAGCAAAGATTTCAGGTTTTCAGCAACATCTAGGAGAGTCATTTTTCGATGCTTGGGAAAGGTTTAAGATGTACCAAAGAGATTGCCCTCCCCATGGGATAAGCGAGAGCGAGCTGCTAAGCATCTTCTACGATGGAGTAGCTCAAGAGTTCAAATCAGCTTTAAATGCCGCTAGTAACGGTAATTTTATGACTCGCTCTGTTATAGATGGTACTAACCTTATAGATAATCTTGCAGAGAGCTATCATGACATGAGTGCGGAGTTTGAACCGGATGAGGTTAGCTATGTCAATGGACACATGTCTAAACAAGGCTTTAAATTCAATTATATGAACCCCCAAGACAAGGTATATCCACCTCCGAACAAATATTTTTATGGTGATCAAGATTTTAGATCTTTTCAAGGACAATACCAGGGACATTACCAGCCGCCAGTCATAACAAATCAAACACCTATCCCACAATACCAAGCACCATACCAGCCTCCAAAGGAAAATTCACAGGATGAGCTGAAATCCATGATGGAGATGCTCCACACGAACCATCAAAAGCTAGCGAATGAAATCAATGCGAAGGTGGACGACATGTACAAGGATTTGAATAGCAAGTTTGATGGTCTATCGATCCATGTCAAGATGCTCGAAAGACAGGGTGCTCAAACTGCAGAAGCCATTAGGAGACAGCCAGGAATTCTCCCAGGGAAACTTGAGCCAAACCCTCGGTTTGCGCATGTGAATGCTATCAACCTCACAAGTGATACTCCTTAGCTACATCATGAAAGAACGCAAGAACCATCTACTAAGGTAAGTGACTCGAACACATCTGTTTTGGTTGCTAACTCGAGTAGTTTTGTTGATGTAGGAGGCAATAAACCTTCTGGTAGGAGAAGTCTTTTCAAACGATTAGTCCTGAAAGAGTTACCAAACCCTACACCACCTGGAGAAAGAGAGTACATCCCAAAGGTCCCATATCCAGATGCTCTTTACCAACCAAAAGCTTTTAAGAAGGATGTTTCTTCTCTAGCTAGTTGTTTGATCGGTGCGATTTGTGACGATTTTACTGACCAAATGACCTATA
>KE151754.1:146634-189185 GCA_000411095.1 Aethionema arabicum | reverse complement strand
AGGGCCGGCCCTGCTTATGTACATATTAATATATAAATAATTTGGGTTCATATTTTCTTTTAAAAAAAATTATACTCCAAAGATGTTTATCTTTAGTTTTGCATTTTAAGAGTCTTAATTTTGTGAATAAAATATTAAAGATATATAGTATTGTTGTAGTAATAGTCGTACAATATTTATAGCTTACAAAACAAAATTTACTTATATCGTTACATATGATTTTTTTTTTTACTTAACTTCGTTTAGTTTTGAGAAAAACTTCGCAATTTATGTTCTTTATTTTTTTCATGTGAAGATAATAATATAACCATACGAACGATGTATTTGTTTTTAACCAAAAACTTGAATGCATTCAATTTCAAATCGAACCGGACCAATAGTAATACGGTTTTGGTTTGATAAAATCGGAAACCCAAAAAATTCTAAACCGAAGTCAAACTGGAATCCTAAAAAATAGTAGTAGTACCTATACAAAATCCATTGAGCTTAAAATGGGCCGGGCTTTTACCAAACTATATTGGGCCATAAATTTACGTATAATACAAGTTATCTTTTGCTTACTTATTTGAAATCGTAGTGAAATTTAGTTTTATAAAATTCAATTTTTCCAAATTTGGTTTTATTCAAACCTTAAAATTAAAAGATTCAGAAACAGATAATTGTTGGTGAATTTGAATCTTGCGAAATTTGAATTTATTTAATTACTCTTTATATGTGATCAAGATTCCGGTTCTTGCATAAGGCCAAAGAAACGAGAAAGAACATCATAAGCACTACAATTCAAGAATCAATGATTAATTTGAATTTTGAAGTAATTAAGAAACTAAAAAAAGAAACGCAATATAAAGAAGGAATCAAGAAGGAATAATTGTCTCGAAGCAATGAATGCCGTCAAACTCAATCGCAAACTNTTCTTGCATAAGGCCAAAGAAACGAGAAAGAACATCATAAGCACTACAATTCAAGAATCAATGATTAATTTGAATTTTGAAGTAATTAAGAAACTAAAAAAAGAAACGCAATATAAAGAAGGAATCAAGAAGGAATAATTGTCTCGAAGCAATGAATGCCGTCAAACTCAATCGCAAACTTTGGTGTCTTCTTCTCCACGTAACCTATCTTGCTAATTACCGTTTTATCTGCTGACGTGGCTTGATCTCCGGCTGAAGAATTGGGATCGTCTTCGCGATCAGAAAAGGAAGAAGGAGAAGAAAAAGCTTTGTTCTTGAGGATCTCTGCACAGAAGGTATCGAAGATGCTGAACAATGAATTCATTATGGAACCGGGAAAACACAAGATCGGAGACTTTTTAGAGATTAAAAGTGCAAAAAACAGAGTTTTTTTGTTGGGTTTGTGAATTTGAGGTAGATGAATGTGTTTGTTTATATAGGGGTTTAACCATAAGCTTTGTTTCCTTTTTTTTATTGGTAAAGTTAAATAAAATTTTCCTTTTTCTTATTAATTAGATATATTTTAAAAAGGAAATTTGAGGGACAAGGTTACGATTTGGAGAGTAGAAGAGATTAAAGTCTATCCAGTTCTATTCATTCTAAACTGAATAAGGAAATTGCTCAATATAATTCAAGAATAAATTAAGAAAAACGTGTCGATCAAAAAACATAATTAAACCAAAGTGATATTCTTTAAAATGGATCATATTTTATATTAGATCAAACACTAATTATGTATTTAATCGAAACAAAACTAATCGTAATTTATTACTGTAATTTTATTAAGAATTATCATATATATATACCAAATTTTGTTAAATTATCCACAGAAACTTTAAATCGAGATAAATGAAATTTTGAAAAATTTATTATCATAAATATATATCAAATTCTGTTAAATTATCCACAGAAACTTTAACTCGAGATAAATGAAATTTTGAAATATTATCCAAAAGCTGAAGAAGAGATTTTACAAAAAAGGTAATGGTCCAATTGAGATCGGCCCATGAGGTCATTAGTGGGCCCGGGTGGATCTAACCCGTAATCCATCCACTGCCAAGAACGGAAGAGTGCTCGCTGCTCTGTGAAACCAGCCTCACGCAATACCTCCCCTCTAGGAGACACGTGGCTCGAGCCTTCGCTCAGACCACAGATCTCAACTCCTGGCTTGGATCGGGCGGGTCAGTAATGAACCCAAACCAGACCCGACCACTTGAACCGAACCAACGTCCAATTACCTTAATGCCTCCACTTGGATTACAAACTCTCGCTACTGAGCTCGGCGAACAGTACCGTCTTGTTTTCTCTATATATACAACTCTGTTGTATTTGTGTTTCTCGATGTGGGATTAATTTAGTTTCAGTGGATACAATTAAATGCGTATTTAATAAAAATAACAAAAAAGGAATTAGAAAATCCCCCGAGCTTAATATGGGCCGGGCTTTGACTAAACTTTTGTTTGGGCCATTAAATATAATTCACAATAGAGTATTTTGTTTTTTTAGAAATACGCTAATTCATTAGAGTTTACTTCAAATATTCCCGTGTCCATACTGAAACATATTTTTGATAATTCTCTTATGAATTAGTCTATTTTTAAAAACATTCTAAACTTAAAAAGTTACCAGAAATCAAATAATTTAGTATTCTAGATTAAGTGCATACTAAAAATATAAATTATTTTTATAAATATAAATTATCTGGATATAACTTATTAACAAAAAATATAAATTAAAATTAAATTTATAGAAACCAAAACTAAAAACTTATATATCATTTGGATTATCTAGAACTAAAAACTTAAAATTATTAAATATAAATAACTTAATTTTCGAAAATTTTATTATAATTATACCTCAATTATCAATCCAAACTAAATTATTTTTTTATTTTACTTAAATTCATTTAAAATAAACGAATTTTAATCGATTCAAGCCAAAACAATTTCGTTTAAAATTCTGTATTTAGTTTTCAACTTTAAAAAAAAAAGTGAATTATTACCTTTCTTTTAAAACTCGAATTCTCCTAATCCAGCCCTAACGAAACCTATCATAATGTAGATTAATCTTCTTGATTAAATTTTTGATTGATTTGTGTTCTATCAAAATCTTACTTCTAATCACAATTAATCAACCTCTCTCAATAATAAAGCATTTTCATTTATTTGTAAAAAAACAAGAAGAAAGAAGGTAAGCGATGACGTAAGCTTCATGACTTGAGCAAAGATCATATTAAGCTCAAAGATGGCATCAGCTAGTTTGACAAAAGTGGACCCTACCTTCAAGACTCTTCATTGATTTGTCTTTTTTTTTTTGTCTGAAGTCTTTGATTTGTCCTAGGATAGGAGCCGTGTAATCTTAAACTTTAGTGTATGATAGAGTTTCACTTGAAGAAAATTACGGTAGTCATCATGTGTATAGCTGTCTTATAATCTCAAACTATGTGAGAATGAAAGATTTTGACATGAAGAAAAAGAGAATACGGTAACCTTGTTGATTGCATTTAAACCAAATTTGAACCATCCATCATATTTTTCTTCAACTCCTCTTAGAGATAGACATAACCAATGTCGGTTCATAGTTATCAAGGATATTAGACGAAAATAAAAATGTCATTGTGGTCGGACATGATCACAAAAGCGAAGAAGGAAGCCGAAGAAAAAAATTTATCAATAAATCGAAGAATTTTAATAGGAATATCGAGAGTTTATTTTTAAAAAAATTATTACACGGAAACCCAAAATAAAAAATTGGATCCTAGGCTTGGATCTAGCTCGCCTCCCTCGTGAGCCGACTATCTTTGATTTTTTTTTTTAACTTGAACCGATCTTTGATTAGTTATTATTATACTATTAGATTATATATTGTATAAAAAACGAAATTAAAAAAATAAACTTTTTTTGTAAACATTGATTATATGTCACTAGAGAATAAAACTTTTAATAAATTTTTAAATCGGTATTTATATTTGGGGAATTGTAAAAATGTCCTCATTCAAGCCTTTTTTGCAAAAATACCCTAATCATACATTTTTTTCAAAAATGCCCTAACATTATACCCAACATTATAAGTGGTATACCCTCACACTTTATGAAAAATTTAGAAAAATGTATTCAATTAGGATATTTTACATAATTGATTTTTAGAAAATTTCTTTATTCAAACATTTTTTACAAAAATATCATAACAATAGATCAAAGGGTATAATTGGTAAACCCATTAAAAAGGGCACATTTGCAAAAAATGCTTGAATTAGGGCATTTTAGGTAATTTCTCATTATATTTAACCATTTATCTTAAATTAATTATTTGATAATTTTATTGGGGGTGTTCCAAATTGTAGATTCGAACGTAAATATTGTTGAATTATATAGGTACTAATATATAAATATTTTGGGTACATAGTTTTTTTTTTATTAAGAAAAAGAATTACTTAAATGTTTTGATTTGGTACACTTTGTTTTATTAAAATGTTTTTGATTTGGTAAGTGAAACACGTTACGTACTCTAAATTAATGGGTTGGAGATGCCGTTGTCTTGAGACAAGACTTATGGGAGTGGGCTCGTTTTGACCCAATTACATGCGATTTCTTTTAAAATTAAAATTATAGTTAATTAAAAGACAAATTTTATTAAACTAATATATTAATAAAAACAAGATTGCTCTGACAAACACATACACGGTTGAAAGTATGAAACTTCAAACTATAAGGTACAAATTTGGTTTGGAGGATCAATTAAATGCGTTTCTCGTATAATATAAGGTACAAAAAGAACTTGTTATTTAATATTAGTGAATACATGATAAAAGATTGGGAAACATATTTTAATCTTGTTTATGTTGTTTCGTAACTTTATGTTTGATTATATATAAACCGAGTGACCGACAACCACCAAACATGGTAAGCTTGTTTTCTTGTATTTCTAATATAATTATAAATAAATTTTGTAATAAACAAAAATTATAAAATTTCTGTAAACAAAGAGTTTCTTTTTTTTAGTTTAAGGATCTAGAATTTTTAACACCGACTGTGAGTTGATCAATAATTTATTCTACGGTTAACACATACAAATTATATGTTAATTATTAAAGATATTTCTTTACCGTTTATCAAATCTGTTGATTTGTTTGCTGCATATATAATCTAATCTATTAAATGAAACAAAAAAAAATTATAATCTAATCTATTATATTATTTATAAGAAAATAAATAATTCCTTGATTTAATTTTTTACACATGGTTTCATCTTAGATATTTCAAACTAATCAACTATTAAACATATATGTTGCTAGAACATTTAATGTTTTATTTCTTAATAAAATCTGCTAACACGATTCATAAGAACTAAAGAACACAAGATCATAAGATCGATCCAAGTATATAACACAAGTTTAGGTAGAGGAAACTTTGTACAAGTCAAGAAAAGTTCCAGTAGCAAGTCCTCTGTCCCAAAACTTTTTATAATACTCAGCATATGTGAAACTTTTGTAAACAGCAGGAGAGTTTTCTTGATTGATCAGTTCTTGTGCTGGACCAACAACAGCATCTGCCGCAGGACAGTAGAACGTCGGGATCGATATCCGCTCCTTATCGCTGTTTACGACAGCTCTGTGGAGTACACTCTTGTATTTATCATTGCTTATCACCTAAGAGAAGACGCAAACCATTAGATTTAGCTTCAAAATGCTAAAAAGAACAAACAAATCTAAGTTTTTTTAGGCTGAAGAAGTTAGATCATCTCCAACGATACACTATAAAACTAAATATAGTGTATTTTTTTTCTCCAATCGGACATTATCTTTTATACTAAATTTTGGTTTTTATTTTGAATAGTGTTACAACATATTTGGTGTAACACTATTCACAACACTAAAAATTAAATTATTTTATCTAATAATTAAACTAGTTTTGATTTATAATAATGTAAAATTTGAATTGCAATTAGCTATATTTCAAGATTTTTTAACTCAATGTCAAGAATTATAATAGATAATGTTTTTATTTTTTGGAAAAAATTTAACACCAAAACACTAAATTTGATGTTATTTCCACACTAGATATATAGACCAGATATAATGTTAGCATTGGAGATGCCCTTAACTAACCTGCATCTGATCGCCCATGTTAACGATAAAAGTATTGGGAAGAGGTCTAACAGCGATCCATTTCCCATCTTTAAACACTTGTAACCCAGAGACTTCATCTTGTAGAAGAACAGTGATCAAGTTTGGATCTTTATGTCCTGGAAGTCCAAACGTAAGATCTGGTTGTGGACATGGTGGATAGTAATTCAAAGCCATGTGTTGAGCATGTTTCCCAAGTTTACTGCTTACAACGTCTTTTTCAAGACCTAAACTCTCAGAGATTGCTTCAAGAAGTCTCAAGACTAAGGCTCTAACGCTTGTAGCGTACTCAGCTGTGACTTCTCTGAAAGAAGGAGGATTTGAAGGCCAATCATCGATGAAATCTTCGATAGGATAACAATGGAGTCGTAGGAAGTCTCTCCAGTTAGCGACTTTTTCTGAACCAACGTTGAAACTTGTGGAGAGACGAGTGGCCTTTTTTGTATCTGATGAGTAATGTTTTACTCTTTCGCTTTCTGGTTGTTTGAAAAAGTCTCTTGCAATATTCATCATGTTCTTGATTGTTGTCTCAGATACTCCATGGTTCTTGATCTTGAGTTAAGTGTTTTGTGTATATATAAACACAAGATTTAGTAACTTTATAAGATCATGTAAATAACGTTTTAATGTTACCATAGGTAGCCTACTTTAAATTCCATAAATAGATTATTACCACCTAGAAAACAGTTCTAGTGACTAAATTCACAAAAAAAAAAAAAAAAGTATAAAACAAAAAGTTGTAAATTGTAATTACTATCAAAAGCTAATACTGAAACATCATAAAGTCATAATAATACCCAGATAAAAAATTCAAACTTTTTATTTTGATTTGTTTTGTTTTTCTTTATCGCTTCTATGTATTTATTTTGTTGAAAACAGAGATATTTATGTGTATATATACTCAAAAAAATTGTAGCTAATTCAAATATTAAAAAAATTAAAAAATATATATAAATTTTTACGAGTGTAAAATATAGTAATACATTTACAAACAAAAGTTGTACAAAAACATTTATTAATCATAATTATTAATTATCAAAAACTAATATCAAAACCGGGACAAAATCTCAAACACTTGTTGTTTTTAGATTATATGTATATATATAATAAAATATATAAATCAAAACTGGTTCGACCTTAAAGAAGCATTGATAAAAATACAGTTTCCAAGATCTAGAGCAATTAAAAGATTAAATAATTGAAAAATTTGTGCAATCAATTACCTGAAAGAAGCCATAAGAGGAGCATGCATGAGCAAGTTGTTTGATAACATCTGCTCGATTAGGTCCATAGATTTCTCCGAAATCGATCAGAGGAATTGAATCATCGGTATTATCGACATCTGACAAGTTTGGACGGTCAGAGATTGGTCGGACATAGTTCGAAGGGACGTGTTTAACCGATGAAGCTATGTCGGACACAAGGAGCTTAGAGGTTATATTAACTGCAGCCATGATTTGTTGTGTTGTTTTGAGAGATATGTTATGCAAAAGTTGAAGAACACATATCGTAATTTATAGGAAATATTATACATAAGACGACAGGTGTATACATTAATACATAAAGTATTCTTGAGAGAAACGTGTAGATATATTATATTATACGTAATATAAGTAAATGCACCGCATGGTTTGTCTTTTACGTGAGATTTTCATATTTTATGAGATTTTTTTTTTAACTTTGTTAGTATTAAAAAAACATTGTGTCAAAATTATCTCCCATCTATTCCGTTTCGGTGTGTGAATTTCCTATATTTTAATTCAGTTTTTTAAATTTTAATTTTTTTTTTATTTGGTTTTGTAAGTTATCTATCAATAAACTGTTAATTTTTATGGATTTCTTTGTATCAAAACGATCGTAACAAACTAACAGTTTACAAAATGAGTTTTTAACACGTTGATAAGAGTTAAAAACGAAATTGAGAAAAACTAGATTTTAAAAAACTAAATTAAAAAATTGAGGATTTTCAAAACGAGATAAATTAGGAGTCAGTTCACCATTATCTCTACAAATACTTTGGTTACGTGTTTTTTTATGGATATAATATATGAAAGATTCTCATAGTTTTCTGTGATTTTTTGTCGATGAATACGAAGGGGTTTTAATAATAATTAAAGATATGAAACAGTTGAATTATTAGATTGTTGTGTATAAAAAATCAAATAAGTAAAAAAATGGAGTGTGTAGGCATGTGGTCGGTGAGATTTGTCACAAGATTAAGATCCATTTTTTAGACTTTATTTTACATTCAAGAGTCAGTGTATTTAATTTGTATTTTAAAACTGATTTATGGTCTACACGACAAAAAAAAAAACCATAACGTAAAAGAATTCACGAATTTAATGAAAAAAGAAAAAAAAATTGTCACGAGACTCACGGTCACGACATATGGCTTTTAATCGTATCGCTGTTACGTCTAGCATTAGTTAATGGATTTATACTTCTAATTAATAAATTATAAATTAAATTAATCTAAGCGATGACGTAAGCTTGATGACGTCAACAAGGATCGCATCAGCCATTTTGGCTCAAAGTAGACCCCACCTTAAGGCTTTTCCATGTCTTTCATTTCTCGTGGTGCGTTGGTAATTGGTATGCATAGCTGTGATATAAATTAATAAATTATTATATAGCCGCACCGAAAGCTACTTATTTTATTCTGATGGGTTTAATGATTAAAGTAATAATGGGCCTTTGAAAGCCCATGGGCTTGAATGTGCAAATTGAAAGGTGAGCCCGAAGCACCAGATTACACCCTACTTTTATTTATTTATCGCCACTGGAAATGATAGTAGCCGGAAAGGGTTAGGTTCTCTGCGCTGTTTAAGGGTTATCGTCGTTGCGAAAGGTTAAAAAGAGAAGTTGAAGAAGATGCCTGGCCCAGTTGTGGAGGAATCTCAAGAGCAAGTGATTGAATCCTTGAAGGAGCAACTCAAGCTTGAGGTTAGTGTACTTTTTTTTTTCGTTGTTTTGATTTTTAGTGAGTCGAGGTTTTTTTGTCGATTTGTTTATTGGCGATTTTGAATGTGTGTATGTGGAGCAGAAAGAGGAGGATGTGATTGTGGAGGATGTGAAAGAGGGAGATGAAGATGACGATGTTGATGACGACGACGATGATAATGACGCTGATGGTATTATCTCCTCTTTTTATCGATTGATTAGAAATGTTGTGTTTGAGGACTTTGTTCTGAATTCATTTTTCTAGATTTGTGATTTGACGGCGAGTTCATATGTTTTAGAAACGCGAATCTGTTTTGGTTCTCGTTTGTGTAGAGACTGTAATGTGAATGACATCTTTGATTAGTTTTTAGGGTTTTGCTATGTATATCACATTTATCTTGGGGAGGGATTTGTGTATTTTTGGTTTCATTAATGGTGGGACTGTGTTTAGGTGAAGGAGCTGGTGATAACGAGAGTTCCAAGCAAAGCAGAAGTGAGAAGAAGAGCCGTAAGGCTGTGCTGAAGCTGGGGATGAAACCTGTCTCAGATGTTAGCAGAGTAACAATCAAGCGATCAAAGAATGTAAACATTCTCAACAAACAAAAAATTTATCTATTTTTCATTTTTGTTGTATAATTATGTTTGATTCTAAAGTTTGTTATTGCATCAATCAGGTTTTGTTTGTCATCTCAAAGCCAGATGTTTACAAGAGTCCCAATTCCGAGACCTATGTCATATTCGGTGAGGCCAAGATTGATGATATGAGCTCTCAGCTGCAAGCACAAGCTGCTCAGAGGTTCAAGATGCCTGATGTTGCATCTATGATTCCTAACTCTGATGCTTCTGAAGCTGCAACAGCTCCACAAGCTGAGGAAGATGAAGAAGATGTTGATGAGACAGGTGTCGAAGCTAAGGACGTTGAACTTGTGATGACCCAAGCTGGTGTCTCCAGGGGCAAAGCCGTTAAGGCTCTTAAAGCCAGTGAGGGAGACATTGTTACAGCCATTATGGACCTCACTACATAGGTTGAGTTCCACACTCAAAAAATGGTCCTTTTTTAATCTTTATTTGATGGTTTCATTTATTGGAAACATTGTTTGTTCACGGACCTTTTCTCTATTTTCATAATTTCAGACCATTTTTATGAAACGCATCTCTTAGTGACGAGTAATGTTACTACATCTAATGATCCAAACAGCAAACAAGACAGTAAACACTACACATATTAGTCAACAGCTTTGAATACCTTACGCACAGTACCGGTCCAACGTTTTCGAAGGCCCTAAGTGGCTTTAGAAAATGGATCGAACCCAATCGAATCCGGTCGAACCATATTAACCCAAGACTCAAAAATATTTCTGATTCAGTCACCAGTCCAGTCGTAAAAACATAGGAAAAACTCTTAATTTGAGTTTAAACCTAGCCGCCATTAACGGAATTTAACTTGGGGATCAAACCCTGAAAAAAAAAACCAGAATTGGAGAAAGAAAACTATTAAATCAAGTAAACCGAGTCTGGTTTAGTTATTCAATTTATTGGTTCACTATATATAAATTAAATTTAGGATTAAGTTTAGGGTTAAGGGATTTAATCATCATTTTCGACTTATTACTCTTTTTATCTCTCTTTGAAGAAGGGATCTTCTACGTCTTCTTGTTCTTCAATTCATCAACTGCGATTCACAGATTTAATGAAAACCCAGAAGTTGAAATTGACCAAGTATATTTCTACTTCTTGGAATGGTTCTTTTTGCTTCTTTGAATCTGCTCAAGTATTGAACTTAATTTACACAGTGTTTGGTAATGATAAAAACAACTTAATCATAAGATCAAGCACTGAAATTGAATTCAATTCTGGTTCTATAAATTAAACAAAGCATGAGTACACATGTGGATAATTCTACAAATACAAGTCAACAGGATACACTTAAGTACCACAAGTTTCTCAGTATCATCGTAAAGTAGTTTCCTTTCTCGTACTGATTCGGAGGCGGTTCTTTTAAAACTCTGCCCCCTGTAGATTTCACAACCTTTAACCTGCAAAATTAAAGCAAACGATGAAGAGGACGTAGTGGAAGAGGTAAGCAATCTCAACATCTGATACCGTTCAAACTTCACCATAGCTCTGAAATGATAAGTGAGGATGATGTGATGTCACCTCATGTAGATTCTCCCAGCTCCTTTCACTATTTGCTCAGCTTTTTGTTTTCGAAAGAAGCGTCTCGTATTCCATTAAAGACCTATCTGCTTCAGCTTTGAGCCATAAGCTTCTATAGAAGAACACCTGTGGGTTAATTTGCTCTGAGTTTTGATGATTCCATTGGGAATCACTTACAGCTACAACCTGCACATTGTTAAAACCGATAGTCTTGTATCCCGGGAAATGCCAAATTTCATGGATAAAGGATTTTTACGAGACTGTACCTGTCCAAAACCGTTTTCTTTGGTCACACCATTGTCACTCAAATGAGAATCTGCTCCCATGGGGTATTTCTCTTTCCTAATATCAAGATTGGTAGTCATGTTTTCTGCCCTTGGTAGCTGATGATCTCTATTCGATAGCTATAGAAAACACATTCGGATTCATATTAATCGATTGATTAACACAACATCATTTCTCTGATATTGGAGATAAAAATGTAGCAAATATAAGAAAGATAAGAATCTTGGAATTTGATAAAGGAGAGTAACAATATAAGTTTCGTTTCATGTGTTATGCATTTTATTTGAATTCACATGTGCTTTAAGATATCAATGTGCAATGATGAATCTAAAGCTATGAATGCATTAGAGAACATCATACCTTACGCATATTAGGCAACAGGTTTGAATCATATGAGCTGTGTAGAGCACTTGAATAGTTTCCAGCATGCCCTTGAACTCTGTTTTTAATGTACAAGTTGAGATTTTGTACAGTATAGTTGATGAGATCAAGCTCTTGCTCATTTGGTGAATCTAGAGATTCTGAACTGTGTACATGTGTTAGCAACTCTGACAGCCCGTGTATCGTCGTAAGTAGCTTTCCAACATTCATTTTTGGAGATGCTGATGATGGTGAAGAGCCAACATGTCCCTGCCCAAAGTTAGATAAAGCTTTAACATCACTTAGAGATGAGCTCACAGATGGTTCCGCATGCACTGGCAATCATGCTTAGCCTTAATCTAGTTATTGTCCCTATAGCCATTTCGAGAGAACAAAACGGAAGAATTTACCTCAGGCGATAACTCATTTGCTGCTTGTTTTTCCTCACAGCCATAGAAATTGGGTTTAGCATCTGCTGGCGAGAACTGAGGGGCCAGAGGATTTAACCTCTGCAGACCATGAGATTTGTTGCTGAAACTAAACAGTTCTGAATTCTCAGAAAGACCAACTTCTGATTCAGTCTGAGAGTTGAATGAATATGTTGTTCTTGCTTCAAGAGCATTATCAGAGTAGCCACTACTAAATCTGTGGTTGACGTCTGAAGAAAATGCATCAACCTTTATATCATTATGAAACATATTGTCTGGGGAACTTAACAAGTGTTCAACTTTCTCAAAAGCTATCATGTGCTCTGCTGCACCATGCTTCTCATGAACAACTGCACTTAGTTTTGCACCAGCAGGAAAAAAAACGGGGGCCAAAGGATCCAGCCTTTTAGGTGTTTGGAACTCATTGCTAATATCCAATATGCTCATAGAAATACTATCATGAGATACTAAACCCAAACTTTCATCTGCATTGTGGGGCAGGGCGCATATTCTATCGTTTGAGTCAAGATCTTCTTCCATCCCAGCTTCAGGAAGGTCAGTGATGCTGAAGTCTCCTAATGATGGTGCAAATGTTGAAGACATAGACTTCTTCAAAGACGAGAAACTGTTTTCTTCAAATTCTTTCCCATTCATGTCTAAGTTTGTCTTAGCATTTGATGGGATAAACTGAGGTGCCAAAGGATTCAATCCATAAAGACCCTTCAGATCATTACCAGAGCGTCTCAAAGACTTTGTACCTGAGGCTGACAGTGTTCCTCTCCAGCAAGGCGAATCCACCTCAATCTCATCTTGATCTAAAGGTATAGAAGATTTCTCAGAAAATACCATTTTATTGGCACTGTACAGATTCCGCTTGTCATGAGCAGCACTGGTGGAACATTTCACCTGCAGCTCAGTTAATTTTGAGAAAAGTAGACTAGATTTGCTTTCATTAATATCTTGACTCACCAGAACATCGGAGCAAGCTGCCTTGTCCTTGGCGTATGGAAGCTGTCCATTTGTTTCATCAGCTATCCTACCACCATTGATCTCTGGATTTGTACTGGTACTCCCAAGAACCGAAGAAGTGTTATAATGTTGAGGCCATGCCTCTTCCATGGTAGGATTTGATTCACAACGGTTTGCAGAAATCACGGATGCTAAAGCTAAAATTTGAGGCTGAGAATCAATACACTTCAAATCAGACTCAATAAAACTTGAGAGCTTTGAATATGATTCAACATTTGCAAGATCTCCCTTTGCTCCTAACGCATACCCACCAAATCCGCACAACTCTTGTCCTTCCGCTACAGAACATTCAAAAGAAAAATTCACAAGTGTCAGAGGATAACACAGAATAGTATCCAGAAAATTAGCTCTTTGCACTTAAATCCCAGTTCCCAATAACCACAAATTGGGTGAAATTCTCTTCAAAGGATTCACCAAAACTCGTAACATTACAGTACTCTAAATCCAGAACAACACATAGCCATGAACACTCCGTAAATCAAATTCACCTTTAGGAGGAAGCGTAGTCACATCCGCATGGTGTGACAAATTAGATAGAGAATCAGCATCATCAGGGCCACTCCTCTGGTCATCGGATGTCAAAAAGGAGAAATCAAAAGTAAAATCCCCCCAAAAGGAATCTTCAGGATCAGATTCAGAAGCAACGTAAGATAACGAAGAAGAACCAATGGGGAATGGTCGGGCTAAAGGAGACAAACCGCTCCGCAAACCACCAATCCCGCGATCACATTGCTTCATCTCTCTATAGCAATGGCAGAGATACCAAAACTCTGAATACTAAAGAGAAATTCGCTTAACGAAGATGGAAAGGGACACAGATTCCAGAATCCACCTTCCTCATCCCTTTTTTATTTTTCTCCAGCTTTCGAAGGGGACGAACCGACGAAGGTCAAGAATCCATCAAAATACGCATCGCTCTGTATTTTACTCGTCTATTCGGATTACGATTTAGGAATCAGGACGCAAATCGTAAGTTATTACATTTCCATCCTTAATCTTTCTCATATTTAAATACATCACCTTAAACTTTCTTGTATTTACACATGTCACCTTAAACTTTCTCATATTTACATATATCCTCTTAAACTTTCTCATATTTACATACATCACCTTAAACTTTCTCACATTGACATATATAACCTATATTTTTTTCCCTTTCTTAATTACTTCCTTAAATTATTCAAAATGTACATTTGAAATACAACTTCGACCGATGAACAAAACTAAAACAATTATTTATTAAAAAAATAAATAATAGAGTTTTGTTTTATTGATTACATGAGGGACGTTCCATATTTTTTTTAGATTTATGTTTAATAAAAATTTTTTCGAATAGTTTTATAATTTTAATTAAAATTATGTGTGGAATCATGTCATTATGTTGTTAATGTCACGATTTTCAAAAAATTAATCGGTTACTCAAAAAAGAAAACAAAACAAATTTTTTATTTTCGACTAAAACCTCTGATAAACATGGACCGATCCTTATTATACACAATAATTAACTTGATAGACCATTTAAATATACACATAGTTTTGGAATTATTACATGTGAATTTTAGACCTTTTAGTTACATAAGACGACAAGCATTAACATTATCATCATTAAACAAGTTACTAACTCTATCATCTCCTCGAGAAGCAATAGGAATGTTTCCATGTTGTTCTGCACGATTGTAACCATGTCTAAAATAGTTATAACTTTGTTTAAACTCTTTAGAAGGATCTACGAAGTAGTTTTGTGTAGAAGTGAAGTAAAGAGGAGGTTCAGGATATGGCCAAAACTCAGCTCTTTTCCCACTTCTTCTAACTGCTTTCAACACTTTGTTTCTGTCCACATAACCTACCACTCTTACTCTTCCTATCTCTACATCCACTTCCACTGAATCAACTCCTGTGTTTAAATGTAACATGTTTTAGAAAATTGTTGACTTTTGACCATAAGTGGGTTTAGAGTTTAGGGTTTAGGGTTTAGGGTTTTACCTCGAAGTTTGGAGATTGAGTTCTTGACGATCCTGACACAGCCCGGGCAACACATTCTGACCTTGAGATCAACGGTCTACTAGTTCATGTGTCATATAGATGTTAATATGTTATTATACTCAAAACATTAATTAGTTTTCATGAGATATATTTTTGGACTGTGATGGATCTAAGATAATATTTGATCATTTAGGTAGTTAGATAATTGATGTAGGTGTGAATGCATATAAAAGTTTATGTGAAAATGATCTGTTTTACAAATATTAAATTTAACATGATTAAAAAAACTCAATTTTTAATGGCATGAACAGAAAACCCTCGAGATTGAATACTACAATTAAAGACAAATGATTGACTAACAATAAAATAATTTTTGTATAGATTTTTAAACCACGAAAAATCAATTATGTCACGGAATTACAAAATTTGTATGAGGAAATCAAATAGTAACAAAAATGTCATATATAATAACAAATTAAATAGTTACAAAAAAAATATGTAATGCAAGGCAACCGTGCAACAAAAAAACTAATAATGAAACTAATTTGTTATGTGACAATATTGTGAATATTAAAATTTTTGTGATAATTAATTACGGTCCATCACAATTTTTTTTATTATAAAATTAACCTCTACGCAACGTAACTAACAAAAAGTTTTACAAAAATGGTGGCTTCTAAAATTTATGTAAAAAAATAAAACCCAACAACAAAATAAAATTAAACGTGAAAAGCTTATAGATAAAAGAGCGAATGAAGAACCTGCAAAGAGAGTGGACGTCTCTTAGACATTTTGAAGTAACTTATATGTGTGATCGGTCTTTGATTAGGCTCAGGACGACGACGTTTGAAAGATAATATTCTTGTAATGAAACATACAATGGATCCTAGACCTCTAATTAACGACGACATGTTTATAACACAGTCCAGGTCCTGGTCAAAGTAACACATAACATTACCTTGCCTTCAATATATATACACATGGAGATTTAAGAAAGCTTTGAAGAGAGGAGAAGCTCTAAGAGATCACATTAGGACACATGAGTAAACAAAAGACTAAGTTTTAGTTAAGGAAAAGAATATATATGAAGAATTTGACATCAAGAAGTTGATTTGTACGTGTAAACACATGTGTGCTTTTTTTTTTTGAAAGATTGTTTAATTAAGTTCTTTTTGTATTACAAGTAGAATTTGGCTTTAATACTAGGACAAGTATCTATTAACATGTTCATATGAGGACTTTTAATATATTAACTTAAGCGTAGATACGATCAAGAAACAAAAAATAATTAAATAGAGGTAACAAAAAATAATACTTGTTCGTTTAAAAAACATTGATGTTTTAGAATTTTCACACAAAATGATTAATTATTTATTTAAAAAATTAATTATTTACATTGACCCTCCTAAATTAGTTTATGAATGATGTTAAAAAAATAGTTTATGAATTATATTTTTTTTAGATATTTGACTAGAAATTCAAGCAGTTAACATATTTATTAATTCTAAATTAATTTTAAAATTAATCAAAAATCATTTTTTATTAGACAGAAGCAATATAATTTACTGTTTTAGTGTTGTTGAATTGAGTTTGAAACTTCTTTGAAAAAGATGATATATTACAAGATTAATTTTGAAATAAAAAAAACCACAAATTTAATGGACCTGAACTCTTTCATATCGAAAAAATTATATATAGTATAAAATCATAATCAACCATACAATGTTTTGGGAAAAATAATTTAATTTAATGTTTTGGTGGCTTAAAGATTGTTATGAACTTCAGGAAAATAAAAGAGGATTGTTATGAACTTCTTTACATAATATAGTGGGCTTTTAATATTACGGCCCATTTAGTAAAGAGAAGAAAAAAAAAACCCTAAAAAGCAGACACCTATATATATCTCTCAATTAGGGTTTTTGTCTCTGCCCTGTGTATACACGCACAAGGAGTTAGCCGTCGTCATTTCGCCTTAGAGAGAAAAAAATGAAGACTATTTTGTCATCGGAGACGATGGATATCCCCGACGGCGTATCCATCAAGGTTAACGCCAAGGTTATTGAGGTTGAAGGCCCGCGTGGAAAGCTCGTTCGTGATTTCAAGCATCTTAACCTTGATTTCCAATTGATCAAGGATGAGGTGACTGGACAGCGCAAGTTGAAGATCGATTCATGGTTTGGAACACGCAAGACCAGTGCTTCGATCAGAACTGCTCTAAGTCACGTTGACAATCTCATTGCTGGTGTTACTCAAGGTTTCCTTTACAGAATGAGGTTTGTGTATGCTCATTTTCCAATCAATGCCTCCATCTCGAACAACAACAAGTCTATTGAGATCCGTAACTTCCTTGGCGAGAAGAAGGTTCGTACACCTTTGAATTCTTTCTCTTTGATCTTGTTTCTTTAATTCGTTGATGTATTACGGATGTGATTGTAATGTATGTGAGAAATGGTGCAAACAGGTCAGGAAGGTAGATATGTTAAACGGTGTGACCATAGTTCGATCTGAGAAGGTTAAGGATGAGATCATTCTTGAAGGAAACGATATTGAGCTTGTCTCACGATCATGCGCTCTGATTAACCAGGTTCGTTCTGCTCTTTTTCCATTTAATTGAATCAAGCTGAAAATGCTAAATGTTATGAAATATACATCTGAAGAAGTATCTCTATATCGTAATTAACACTAGAAAATCATGAAAATTTTCTTAGATCAAAAGGGTTTCTTGAACTGATATAGAAACTCATTAAAAACCATGTATTTATACCATCTTACTCTACCCATTGTATCATTATCTAATTTTTGTTGAATTTTGAGTTCATTGTGATGTTTGCTAGTGAAATTGATCTGCTTTGTTATGTTCATGTGAGTAATTCTTGTTACTGATTTTGTTTACCATTGACTTTTGAGCAGAAATGTCATGTGAAGAACAAGGATATTAGGAAGTTTCTTGACGGAATCTACGTGAGTGAGAAGGGGAAGATCGCAGTTGAGGAATGAAAGTCTTAAATATGCTATTATGTTAGATTTAAGTGGTGCGACAGTGATATTGCCTTGTTTTACATCTCTTTTGGATCGTAGCTTTTGTTTCCTTTGGACCATTGATGTTGCTAAACTCATTTATCCTTTATGTTTGCCTATTTATTTCACAAAAGTTTTGGAGACATTTTTTGACATCTCTCTGTTTATCATATACTTGATCAGACCATATCTTGGCTTCCTTGAAAGACAGGTACAATAAAACAAACTTGATCTCTAATCTCATTACTTCAAAACCTATTCTGTAACTCTCAGTAGCTTAAAGAGTATCAATTTCCTGTTAATCTGTGTCAGAATTAGTTGAATTTGTCTATAATTTGTAGAACCACATGGAAAATGTGGAAAATTTCGTCTTTTTTAGATTGAATTTCAACATATATGTCAATGCATAAGTAAGACTACTTGTTATTCTTCACCATGATGTAAATTTTGAAGGTAATGCGATGTCTATATATGGCAATATATGACGATGAAGGAGGATGGGGAGGAAAATGAGGCTGGTCAACCTCCGACTTTTTCTGTAATTAAGTGTTCTTGTTTTCTTTTTTGCTAAAGAATAGTGCTAATCTCTCCTTTTTATTAGCTTATTTCAGACTCTCTTTTCTTTTTGTCCTTTTTCTTTGATAATCTTGTCACTTACTTTTCCTGTGATGAAGATTCAGATTTGACAACTCGTTTACAAATCCACTATGGTCTTGTTGTTCTTCTTCTTTTTCATTTTTACTTAACCTCTGCGATCACAATTAGTAAACTATTAACAACGGATTAGATTTTTGTCTTTCTTCTCTGTTCGGTTCTGTTCTGTCATATCTTGTGTAGGAGGACGAGTAATAATGGCGAAGGATAACGTTGGTCATCACCTCCAAACAGAAGCAAGGAGAAAGAAACTAACTTTGATTCTTGGTGTAAGTGGGCTCTGTATTTTGTTCTATGTTCTCGGTGCTTGGCAAAACAATACTCTCCCGTCTGAAGTCTACTCAAAAGTCGCATGTGAGACTCAATCTACTCCTTCTTCCTCCTCCTCTTCCACCACCACCACCACCACCTCCTCTGCTTCCTCGGATTCTGATGACACTTCATCTTCCTCAAAGCAATCATCATCAGAGCCAGCAGAAGTAGACTCACAAAGCCAAAATCATCCCGAAGTCAAGGAAATGAAGCAAACTGTAAAGTACATTGAACCATGTGACTTGTCGTTTAGTGAGTACACTCCTTGTGAAGATCGACAACGAGGAAGGAGATTTGATAGGAACATGATGAAGTATAGAGAAAGACATTGTCCTTCAAAAGATGAGCTTCTTTACTGTTTGATTCCTCCTCCACCAAACTACAAAATTCCTTTCAAGTGGCCTCAAAGTAGAGACTACGCTTGGTATGACAACATACCCCACAAGGAACTTAGTGTTGAGAAAGCAGTACAGAATTGGATTCAAGTAGAAGGTGACCGGTTTAGATTCCCTGGTGGCGGTACTATGTTTCCACGTGGAGCTGATGCTTATATTGATGACATTGCAAGGCTTATCCCTCTTACTGATGGTGGCATCAGGACAGCTATTGATACTGGATGTGGTGTAAGTTTTTCTTTGAGCAATCTCTCATTCATCTTCACAAAATTTGAATGATTAATGGAATTAGTGGATACACAGGTTGCGAGTTTTGGTGCTTACCTCTTGAAAAGAGACATTATGGCAGTGTCTTTTGCTCCAAGAGATACTCATGAAGCACAGGTCCAGTTTGCGTTGGAACGTGGAGTTCCTGCAGTCATTGGAATCATGGGGTCAAAAAGGCTTCCTTATCCAGCTAGAGCTTTTGATCTTGCTCACTGTTCTCGTTGTTTGATTCCTTGGTTTAAGTATGGTAATGAAACCTGTGCTCTCTTCCTGATTTTGATTCCAGATTAGTATTGAACCCTGAGATACATAATGCAACAACATTTTGCAGATGGTCTGTATCTAATGGAAGTGGACAGAGTTCTAAGGCCGGGTGGTTACTGGATCCTATCTGGTCCTCCAATTAACTGGAAGCAGTACTGGAGAGGCTGGGAAAGAACTGAGGAAGATTTGAAACAAGAACAAGATTCTATAGAAGATGTAGCAAAGAGTCTTTGCTGGAAAAAAGTAATAGAAAAAGGTGATTTATCCATCTGGCAAAAGCCTATGAATCACATTGAATGCAAAAAGCTTAAACAAGTTCATAAATCACCTCCTATCTGCAACTCAGATAACCCAGATTTTGCTTGGTAAGCTTTTCTTCACACTTTTCTATAAGGAAAATGATATTTTAGACCTCGAACTATTTTAGTTTGCTGAAAAAAACCTTAACTTTCAAAATGACTTTTTAAACCCTGAACATTGATAATCGGGTTTTTTAAACCCTACCAAAATTTTTAAATCAAAACTAAACTTTAAACACAAAATTAAATCACAATTTCAAAATTTAACCCAAAAATAAAATCCAAATTTAGATTAGTTATACTATAGTTTCAAGTTTAAATTCAGAATTTCGATTGAAAAAACTCGGTTATTAAAGTTGAGGGGTTAAAAAACTCGGTTATTAAAACAAGTTTGAAAGTTGAGGGTTTTTTTCACCAAACGGAAATAGTTCGGAATCTAAAATACAACTTTTCTGCTTTTTCTACATCCCAAGAAAGAAAAACAACAAAACTTAATCTAAATGTTTGATAGGTACAAAGACTTGGAATCTTGCATCTCACCATTACCAGAAGCAAACAATGCAGAAGAATCAGCAGGAGGAGCACTCGAAGATTGGCCAGACCGAGCTTTCGCAGTACCTCCAAGAATCATTAGAGGAACAATACAAGACATAAACGCAGAAAAATTCCGAGAAGATAACGAAATCTGGAAACAAAGAATATCACATTACAAACAAATAATCCCAGAGTTATCTCGTGGAAGATTCAGGAACATAATGGATATGAATGCTTACCTTGGTGGTTTTGCTGCAGCAATGCTTAAATATCCATCTTGGGTTATGAACGTTGTGCCTATACACGCTGATAAGCAGACTCTAGGTGCGATATACGAGCGTGGACTTATCGGTACATATCAAGATTGGTGTGAAGGGTTCTCTACTTATCCAAGAACTTATGATATGATACACGCTGGAGGATTGTTTAGTTTATATGAGAATAAGTGTGATGTAATGTTGATTTTGTTGGAGATGGATAGGATCTTGAGACCTGAAGGAACAGTTTTGGTGAGAGATAATGTTGAGATTTTGATGAAGATTGAGAATTTAGCAAAGGGGATGAAGTGGAATACTCAGATTTTGGATCATGAAAAAGGTTCGTTTAATAATGAGAAGATTCTTGTTGCTGTTAAGAGTTATTGGACTGGTCAAAGCTCAAACAAGAACGACAACAACAACTAGTAGTTCCAGATTTCTTGGGGCTTGACTTTTACTTCGTATCTAATTTAACAAAAAGATTCTTGTTTTCTTTTTTTTTTTTTTGGGTTTCTGAAATCATATTTTATGAGTATTGATTAGGTTTAGAGCTAAGGAAAATTAAATTTTACAATATTTTTTTTTTGTAGTGGGGGTTATATTCTACTGTGTATTCTGAAAGCATACGGTATCAATTAAAACAGTAAAATTAATTCTAAATTATGTGATGAACAATATCTTAAACTCTAGGCTCTAATCAATACATTTGAATTAGTAAAATTAATCTATTAATTACCAATCAGATGACCTAATAAAATCTCAGAATCACTGAATCGCAAACATTAATACTCTTAATTCGTGCGGGTTGGTCCATATGACACCCATTCTTGAGCTATAAATATTTTCAAGCTATAAATTTATTTATTTAAATCGGTTATTACATTTTTTTTAATCATTCAACCGATTTTTTTTTGGATTTATATAAGTTAGTAAATCATGAAAAAGTTGGTTAAAAATATTTAACAAAAAAAATATTAAATGAGTTTTGTATTAAGAAAAAAATCTCAAATTTAGAGAAAAACTCAAAACATTTTTAAAATATTTTCATATTTAAAATGGATTTTCCTTGTCGGAGAAAAATACTTTATGAAAATTGTTATTTTTTAGCTGTTCCAAACTTGCAAAAAAAAAAAACTATTACATAGTGACAAATAACATGATTGGATTTATCAATAATAAAAAAAAACCATGATTTAACAAATCTAAACGATAAACATTTGCTTCATATAGATCGAATCTTCTGACCAAAAAAAAAAGATCGAATCTTCAAGTAAAATATATTTATTTTTCAATTTATTATAATTTATAAAATTTATTTGTATTGGGTTATTTCAAAAGAAAGATAAAATAAATTAGTGGGTGTGAGCAAGCGTGTGATTGATGCTATTTTGGCTAAGTATCAGATGCAAAAACACTACGAACCTTTGTTATACACAAAATCACAACTTTCTTCTTCCTCTGCGCTCTAATTTCAACCCAATTCCCTTTTCTTCATCTCTGTCAAATCCCATCTCTCGACGAAAGCTGTCTGGGTTTTCTTTAACCTCTAATTCGATCTCATCTTCGCATCAAATTCCATGGAAGTTGAGGAAGAAATTAAACGAGTCGTCGAAGAGGTTAAGGAGCTTCATGACTCTGCCGCTTCTTTCATCTCATCTTCTTCACAACAAGAACTCTCTCTTCAACAAAAAGCCTCCGCCGTCGATGCCTCTATCCGCCGTCTCCACTCCACTCTCGTCTCCGATAAGCATCTCGATCCTAAGATCGCGGAGAAGGCATTCTTCTAACCCTCTTTTATCTCATTTTCCCTTCTCGATTTGTGAAAAATGTTCTTATCTTTTGTTTTTCGTGAGTTTTCAGTTGGAAGAAGATCTGCATCGGGCTAGATGCATGCTTACAGATGGAGATACTTCTGCTTTTCTTCCCTCCAAACCTCAAGGTTTCTCTTCTTTTATGATCAATTTAGATGTTTAGTATTTGATTTTGATTCAATCCAATTTGGGGTGTAAGCAGGACGCTTCGTAAGAATGTTTTTGGGACCTGTTAATGTTCGAGCTTTGCGTAAAGACATCAGGCTTAAAGTCAAAGAAGAATACAATAGCTACAGAGTTAGTATTGCTTTTCTCTTTTGATTGCATGCTGCTTCAAGTGTCTGTTAACTTTTTTTTGTAGACTTATCTCACTTTGTTTACTCTCTAGCGGTTGAATTCAATATCTTGTGCTTGTTTTTTCCATGGAAACAGGATAAGACTGCTCTCCTCTTCCTTTTTTTCCCTGCAACACTTTTAATCCTTAGATCTTACTTTTGGAATGGATGTTTGCCTGCATTCCCTGTTCAGCTCTACGAGGTATATACAAATTTGATTGTTTTTATGCTGATTTGAGTTTTTAAAAAAAGCATTGGTGTGTTGTGGGTTCTTGGATTCATCTGTGATACTATCTTTTTACCAGGTCTGGCTGTTGTTCCTCTATGCTGGATTGGTTATGCGAGAGAATATATTGAGAGCTAATGGGAGTGATATCCGTTCATGGTACCGACCTCTAACTCAACCGATTATGAGCATTAGCATATCTTAAGTTTCTCCTCACTCTTGCTATTGGCTGCTTTAAAGTTGGGGTGTTCTTGGTGTTTTTCTGTATGCTATTATGTGTGGTACGTTGATCCTAGTACATATATTTACCAAGTACATGTGTTGTTTCTTGAGAGTCACAGAACATAAGTTTTACCTTCGGAGACAAATGATGTGTTACTACATGTTGAATTTAAGCCCTATGCTCACCCATCACATGTATTACTTTGTGAATGTCATAGGAGTAATTAATCTAGACCATAATGAGTTTCTTAGAGTGATGTGTCATGATAGATGTTGACTTAGATCCTATGTTCAGCAGGCACATTGTTTCCTTTAAGGTTTTTGTTTTCGGGTACCCTCATCACTCTTCCCTGCTTATGTATTCTGTTTTGGCTGATTCTCTTGATGACTCTGTTGATTTTCTCTTTCTCCAACCTAGATCTATTGTTGGTTTTCGTTCTTTGCAGTTAGCATAAAAGTGATGGTATATAAGAATTTCTAGCAATTGTTGGGTGTATGCTTGCCAACAAAGATAAATGTTCTTGCTTCTGTTTTTCAGTGCATCTTTAGAATAAATTGAATCTAGTGCTGCTGAATCAGGAACACCATAACATGAACTCTTTTTGATGTATAGTGATTTATAGGTTCGTAACATGTGGGTTCTCCTTGAAAAGGTCTCTTTAGGTTGGTTTAGAAGCATAGATATGTGTGAGGGCAAACAGCTTAATTCTTTTGTCAAGTAGTAAACAAATCTCTGAATATAACATGAGTAAAAGTATGGAGCTTTAGCTTCCATGGATTCCTCTTTGGGTTGAAAATGTCTCTAACCTCTGAACCTAAAATGGGTTTGCAGGTGGCTTTATCATCACTATTGTGCCATGTGTATGGCTCTTGTTAGCCTCACATGGGAAATCAAAGGTCAACCAAACTGCGTCCACAAACAGGTAAGTCTTAATCTCTATCATGCAAATTAAATTTCACAAAGTAAAAATATTATGAATCACTTCAAATCCTCCTTACAGAGAGGAGTCCATCTTTTTCTGCAATGGGCTATGATGCAAGGCGTTGCCATGCTTCTTCAAAACCGATACCAACGTCAAAGATTATACACTCGAATTGCACTAGGAAAGGTACCTTGTTATCACCACTTTTCTTCAGTTCAAAATTTGACCAGTTTTTACAAAATGGCTATAAATTTTGCGATGTTGTCAGGCTAAGAGAATGGACGTTGTCTGGGGCGAAACTGCTGGAGTTGATGGTCAACTATGGTTGTTATGTCCCATACTGTTCATTCTACAGGTAAGCTTTTCTATAGTTTTACCAACCAATTTGAGGCCAAAACATCTTAAAATTTCTCAATTTGGCCTTAATCTGTTTATACTTTTGACAAACTCAGGGATTTGAAGCATACGTTGGACTGCAGTTGCTAAGAGCAGTATTAACTGGAGTAGTTGCTGAATGGCAGGTACAAGTTTCATTCTCTTAACTTGCCCTGTAACACTCTAATTTGGCCAGAGATTTCTGATTTAAGAGATAATATATATACAAAGAAAGTAAAAGTAACAGAAAATGGTGAAGTTAACCAAATATTTGTGACAGGTAATGGTGTGCGGTATACTTCTGGTGGTAATGGCGGTTGGAAACTTCATAAACACAGTAGAGACATTAATGACAAAGTCAAGGTTTAAGGCAAAGATGAAGAGAAGTAAAAGCAGAGCAGAGCTGAATTAAGCTGCATAACTTTTAAAAACTAAGTTTCATAGTTTTGCAGCTATGTCATCTCCTTTTTGTGTAACTGGAAATAGTAGTTGATATTTGATGGATTTCAATTTCAGTTTCTACCCATTTCACCTCAAAATCTAAGTTATTAGATCCTGAAGAAGAATGGTGTTGAAATTTAGACTGTTTATACTAGTTTTGGGTCTCTGGATTTGACTTCTCTTTGCATTTCTGTGATCTTTTTAAGGTTAAGTTTGGTCTTAATCAACATTTTTTGAGTGTTGAGACGAGAAAACAAAAGGGAAGTATATGTGTGATGTGAATGATAAAAAGATAAAGAAGAAGTGGGTAAATATAATATTCTTAATGTATGTTAGTTTTTTGACTTTTTTTAGTTGTCAATTATAGAAATAATAGCTGTACGTTTCAATTATTGAGTTGAATTGTTGTAATATTCTTTTATACTCGTATATTTTTTTCTTTTGTTTAGACTAATTTTGAAATTTATAACAATTTTCTTTCTAAAATATTTGGTTAAATTGATTGTAGTCATAAATTACCATCTGAGAATTATACTATTACCCTTTCCGTTTTATAATATAAACTTAAAATTTTTGAAATAATCAAATTGTCTTTATGTTTTAGATAATAATTACATAAGAACATCAAACTAGTGAAAGTTTTTTTTAAAAAAATTACATTCAAAATAAAAGAAAAACATTTAATATTTCGAAGAAAACGGAAGAAATAGTATTAATTATAGGTCGGTCAATAGTGATTACATATTGACCCTATTTTTTCTATTTTTCTATAAATACGGTTTGAAGCTAATTGACGTCTAAGGAAATTTTTTTTGATACCCTTTAATTATAAAAAAAAATGTTTTTTTAACTCTGATTTTAAAAAACTTGTGATGCCCAAAGAAGTACGTATACTTTATCAAATACAAAGAAGACCCTACCCTGTCTATAATTATTTAAAGAAGTATGCCTAAAGTAAGTATTTAAAAAATCAAATACTATATACATAAAAAAACATTTAAAAAAAAATAAAAATTAAACGGAAAACGAAAGGAAGAAAAGAAGGAATGCACATGGTTAGGAGAGACTCGTGGCATAAACTATGAATAATAGTTATAATAAAAATAAAAATAAAATATTGAGATAACAAAAGAAAGTAGAAGTTAAATGTAAATGTAAATGATTGGGGTTTGTGGTCGGAAGTTGCACGTTGAGAAGCTGTGGACAGAAAGTGAAGTGATATATGCCAACTTGTCTTAAAAGGGCAAAATCTAAAGTGCTCTTTACTTCTCTCTTACTATTATCTCTCCCATTTTCTTCCTCATTATCACTCTTTTTTTTTTATTACAACTAAATATTCCCATCACAAATTTAATTTTCAAAAAATGCAACACTTTTATTCGCAAATCTATCACACAAAAATTTATAAAAAATAATTTGGAAGCAAAATAAATCAAATTTAAAACTATAGAGATTTCTTATAAAAAAACCAAACATGTACATTAAAACTAAAAAATTGAATCAAGCATATTATAAAAGTTTACATAGTAGCATTCATCATTTGTTTGCATTAATGAAATCCACATCAAGAATTCACAATTAATACAAAAACAAAAAAATTGAATTTATGCAATTATTTTTATTTTACAGAATTAGGATCATATATATCAATTATTTTCTATTATTGTTGTTTTCAAATATGTGGTTGACATCTACTTACATAACTTTTATATCACTAAAATTTAACTCTAATATATATAAATAAACCCGAAAGGTTTTTATATTTATTAATTTGTGTGAATTAAGAAACAGTTCACAGTTATTATAATTATATAACATACATTTTGAAAAGTGTAAAAATAAAATTGTCATTACTATTTGCATATTTTAATGAACAGTGTTATAAAAATTGTATAGAAATAGACATAAAAGAAGATGAATAGTTTGGTTACCACGAAGTCTTGTCGTATACGTAACAAAGCACATGCTTTTGAATTATTTTTTTAAATGTAAACCTAATTAATCACAATAAAAAAAATAAAGTTGAAACAAACTTTGAGCGGCTTTTATGTGATCTTGCCACAACAATTACTAATGGCATATTTTGTTGTGGTCCGTAAAAAAAACACAAAGAGAGATCTTTTAACTATCAGTTTCAAAGCAGAAACAGAACATAAAAAGTTAATTTTTTTAAAACAAGAAATATAGATTTTTACAGTACAAAAATGACAGAGAGAGTCAGAGATGTTTGTTTCTCTTGTGTCTTAAGTCTTTCCTCTTCTGATATTTTAAAGAAAAATACTTTTTATTTTATTCCCCAATTAACCAATCAACAAATTTAAAGAAAAAAAAGTGTGAGACTTTTCTGATGAATTACAACTCCAAATAATCAAAAACACCTTTAGCTAGACATTTGATCATATGGGTATAAACAAAGTAAAACAATAAAAACGGAAAAAAAAAGAAAAAAAAAACAACAAGAAACTGTGAGATTTATGGAGAAAAAGAATGTGAAAATGGGTATGATGAAAGTTAAAAAATTTGTGTGTATTGGCTGTAATCAAGATGAGATCTTGATCACTTCTAGTGTCAGGAAGTGTTTGTGTCTGTGTATGTTTTGTTTTAAAATTTGAATTTTTACTGGACCATAGTCAAGAACGTTGACTCAGAGTGGCCTTTACTTCCTCTGCTTGTTGACCTTTGAAACGCAATTTCATAAGCTGCAGCTTTCTCTTCATCATCTAATTCTTCTTCATCTTCTTCTTCTTCATCTTCCTCATCGTTTTCGTAATTCTGAGGCTCCTCTTCAATCTTGTTAAACTCACCTATCACTACTTCTTGATCTTCTTGCATCAGCTCCCTCACAAGGTCTTCTGGCTTCAATTTCCAATTCAAAAGTCAAGAAATCCATTAAAGAAGAGAGCTAAAATGTTTAAAAAGGAAGAAAAGTTTTACCTTTTCGCCGTTCTTGTTGTCTAAACTTGAAGCAGAGGCGTGAGCTTGAAGGTTGATACCTTCTAACTGCTTTAATGGAGGGATTAAACCGGTTTCGGTATTGTCCTTTTGTGTTGATGTTTGACCTTGAGTTACAAGCTGCTGTTGTGTACTAGAGGGTGTGCTTGTATTATTGCCGAGGACTTTGTTCCGGTAAAGCTCATCAAGTTGATGAAAGTAAGGGCAAGTCTTGGCATCTTCAGGACGTTTTTTGTTGCTTTCTTTAACTTTTTTGTAGTACTTGTTTATATTCTCCCATTTCTCTTTACATCTCTTTGCGTTTCTGTTGTATCCTACACGTCTCATACCGGCTGCAATCTCTTCCCAAAGAGGACCTTTTGGTGTGTTATCTTGATACCTTGGCTCCATACCGCTTCTTAGACTTATCAGTGTTAAAACTTCAGCTTTTGGCCACCTAGATGATGATGCTTGCTCAGAAACTCCACTTCCTCCTGTTTCTTGTTGCTTCTCCGGTGGGATCTGTTGTGGTGGTTGCTGAGAGTGAGAAGGTGGGATTTGTTGTTCAGGAATCGCCATTATAGGTTGTGATTGAGCTTGAGTTCTTGATGGTTCCACCATTTGTGAATGATAAGTGATTTGTTGAGATTGAGCCGGTTTAGGAGCGGTTACAGGTGGTTTTTGTGGCCAAGATTGTTGTTGTGGCGGTGGCGGTGGCTGTGGTGGACGTTGAGGTTGTGTTAAAGAAGGAGGTAAATGAATAGTATGACCAGTAATCTTTTGAATCAATGAAACAATAGCTGCATCACGTGAAGCAGAAGCAGCTCGTTCTTGAGCCATAAGTTCTTGTTCTTGAGCTAATCTAGCCATCTCTTGACGTTTCCAAGCTTCTTCTCGTTCAAGTCTCTCTTGTTCTCTCTTCTCAAGTGCATCAAGAAAGCTCCGTTGCATTACACTTTGTTTATGCAACACTTGCTTCATTAAACCCTCAAAAAACTCCATCATTTTCCCACCACCACTTCCATCTCCACGTTTCCGTTTCCTACTACTTGGTCCAGCTACATTAGTCGCATCAATGTCCATATCAGTGTCCTCATCAGACCCCATTCCCGAAGCTGTAGAAGAGCTATGAGAGGAGAAGGTAACACCAGTAAAAGCCGGCGGAGTAACCGAGGGAGTTATCATCGGAGTAGAAGCAAAGGAAACTGTGTGCGGCGGCGGAGAGAAGAGAGGAAAGCCACCAAAACCAGGAGGTTGAATTGGATTAGCGACGGAGAGAGGTGAAACGTCGAGAGTAGCCGTCGCCGGAGCTGTAGCCGGAGATGTTATAGTGGTGGTTAAAGCTTCGAGTTGAGTAAAGAATTTGTAAGTTTTACCATCTTGACGACCACCACGAGTTTCTTTAGTTCGTTTATAATATTTTTGAACGTTTTCGAATTTTTCTTTACATTTTTTAGCACTTCGTTTATATCCAAGCTCCCATAGCTTCCTGTACACAACAAAAAAAAACAATCTTTTTCAATTTTAATGGATGATGATATCAAAAGTGTGTTACTTTTCTTGGGATTTTCAAATTCACACTGAAACTCATAATTAAAATAACCTTTTTTTAATTTCTTGGAGATAGTAAACGATGCTTTGATCGATATTTAAATGAATAAATATAGGGAATTATTAAAAAAATTAAAGAATGGTAACACATGCAAAGGGATCTGTGCAATTAAAGAATTGAGAATGAAGAAAATGAAAAGGGACAAGAAAGAGAGAGATGCGGAGAGAAGCCATGTGAAGGTATTGTTAATGGAGGAAAGAGAAAAAAAAAGAGAAAAATTTACAGAACCTTGAAACGTCTTCCCAAAGAGGAGCTTTGAGTGTAGCATCACGAAAGATTGAGTCCATATCAGATCGTATTCTCAAAAGTGCTAATGTTTCTTCTCTTGGCCATCGATTTCCAGAAGAAGAAGAAGAACTTCCTCCTCCTCCTTCACCTCCTCCTCCTCCTCCTCTGTTACTTCCTCCTCCACCTTCATCTGCAGCAGCTGAGAATCTCATAAGTTCTTCAAAATTAGCCGGTGGTCTTGTACTAATTGGTGAAGCTTCTTCCGCCATTTCACCACCACTACCACCTCCTTGCTCCATTGAAATGTCAAGAATCAAAACAATCCTCAAAGATTTGAAGTAGAAGAAGAATCAAAAAGAGCTAATTCATCATTTTTGATGGAAAGAAACAGAGAATCTATCACTTTGAAGCTCAATTGTTGTCTTTCTCTCTCTAGGAAGAGGATCAAAGGAGGAAGCTTTTACTTCAACTAGGTTCAAGAAAGAGAGGAGAGAGAGAGGAGGTGAAAAAGGAAGATGAGGATTACGAGGATGATGATAGAGAGAGAGAGAGAAGGAGAGAGAGAGCAGAAGCTAAAGAGTTTAAAGCTGAGGTGTCAGAGAGCTCTCTAACTTTGCAGCAAATTATTGTTTAAACCACTTTTTGCTACCATTCCTTTTGTATTAATTGATACTTTTTTATTATTAAATGCTTATAAAAAAAATTTAAAAAAAAAATTGGATCTTGTAAAATTGGCAAAGGAGATCTGATCTAATTTTAACTTGGGTTTTATTAATTAAAATTGAAAAATGAAAAAAAAAAGAACACAAAATCATGTGCCTCCCATGTTGTTTTCATCTCCCTACCATCATGTTCATGTCTCACTGGTGCTCACGTGGCGATGTATGATTCGTGGGGTGTGTGACAACCAGATTTTTGGGGAGAGAAATTAAATTTTTTTGGGATTTTAAAGTTTTAAACCCAAATTTTTGAGCTGGACCAGCCTTTACTTTCTATCATCTTCCATTATCACATATGGTTAGTTATATATACTCTATTATATAACACACAAAGTAATTATATATATTTTTATATATATAAAAAAACACATAACATGTAAGTAGCATTAGCAAGTTGGTGGATACTATATTATTTATGCATAATGTGATATTATCCTTTTAAATTAAATATCTATTTTTATTCGATTAAAAAATTTGGTAAATGTAAATTTACTACTTTAAGAAAAAAAGTTTATAAGAACGGATTAGGTAATGAATAATAAAAATTTACCTAATCCGTTTTGGTTTATTGTTTATTTCGTTACAAAAACTAGGTAATTGTATGTTTATAAGATAAAAAAAAATGTTACTAAAAGATTAATATCCTTTTTGAAAAAAATATTAATATTCATTAAAATTTTGATTGATAGTCAATTTTAATTCTATAAATAGAGAAAAAGATTGTCTACTTTGATTCTATTAAAAAAATTTGGATAACAGTTAATACGCAAAACATAAAAAATTATAAATATATATAATAAGTCGACCTTACATATATCTATTAATATTCTAAAAAATTATAAATATATCTATTATTTATAAAACTAATTAATGAGATTTGATAATTTTACAATTTATATTTGAGAAATTCTATTTTTTGATATTTTTTTCGAAAATGGGTGGAATATATATATGTGACGTTTTGACGAATATTTCTCGCAGAATATATAAATATATTGAAATGGATATAATATTAAAATTGAGAAAATGGTAATCCAGAAGCAGTGGACCTTATTACATATAAATGCCACATCGGTATATATAAAATATATTGAAAATATATTGAACTACTAATTAACTTATTAACGTTGATTGATGAAGAGTGGCTAGTGGAAGCCTAGTTCAAATACTTACGAGCTTTCAAGCCTACTTGCATCATTGCAGGACCACCAAATAAATATGTTTTTAATTTATTTTATTATGTTTCTTTATTTGTTCATTTAAGAAAAAAAATATATTATTATGGCGTTAGAGAAAACAAGGAAAAAAAGTTTCATATTATCAATAAAAAATTTAAAATTTTCAAATATTTTATAATAAATTTCATCTTACTTTCTCATTTTTTATTTTCATTGAAAAAACATTTTAAACATGATATTAGTTTATCCATAGATTTTATTACATTTTTATTATTTTTTGTTTATCAATTACCGTTTTCCCATATTTTGTTTTCTAATGAAATTAATGACACATCCAATTTTTATTGTATAATGATAATAAAAAATAGGAGGTTTACCAAAATAATGCATTTTTAGATTTTTTTATTACAAATTATAAATTTCACAGTTATAAAATAAATAAAAGGTAAAGAGGAAAATAATAGAGGAAAAAGTGAGTAAATAACAAAAAAAGAAGAAGGTGGGAACTTTATAAAAAAAATTTTTTTTGCTAAATGGGAACTTTATAATTAAAGGGAAAATTATACAACTTCATTTTTACACATTACAATCTCTCCCACATGCATCTTCCCTCTTTACATAATTTAATTATACACTTACTATTATTATCACATGTTATTATTTGTTATTTTACAAAAATGAGTGTGTTTATTATCAAATAAATAATTAAAATGAAATTAAAGAGAAAGTGGTATGAACATGCAATGCCAAGCTTTTTGTTTTCTCCATCGCCATCGCCATCGCCATTCACATTCTATTTTTTCAATCTAAAATATTTGAGATTAATCTACTTTATTACATTCAAATATGTACAATCTAATATTGATATATATTAAGGAAAACGTTTTTTTATATGTTTTATCGGGTAGAGTATGCCAAACGTATATTAGGGCATATTTTTTTAAAATAATGTATATATAATTATATTTATCTCACTGACTGTAAATATGTCATCTAATTTTTATATATATTAAATTTAAAAAAACCCAGTTAATATTATACATACATAAATTATATAATCTCAATCATAACAAAAAAAAATTACTTTCTCAAAAATTTTAACTTCATTTTTCACCTTCTTTCTTTTTCTATATTTATCATTAATTTATTCAATACATAATAACATATTTCTAAACTAATATAATTTTTCAAATAAAAATAATTAATTTATAGTTTTTAATAAATATATATAATCTCTTCATCATGATTCTTCTGACTTTTAACTATTGGGCTCTAAATTTTGAAAGGTAAGGCCCACTATTTTGAATTGGGCTCAGATCCAGTTTCAGGCCCATAAGGGCTTTAAATGGGCCTATTACATAATTCTCTTTAAAAGAGTGAAGTGTCGGTGATTGGTTGGTGCGTTTGGTTCATTGGAAGTGGTTCGTGTCTTTGGTGGGGACTCAGTCTACAAAAGCATCTTTCACGGTTTAATTTTTGAAAAAGAAAGAAAGTGACAGAAGATCTAACTTTTTGATTTGATAACATTATTAAATAGACAATGATTCTCCGACTTTCATCTATACGTGTGTTTATTATATTTTAATTTTAATTTATATTAATGTTTGTTAACATACATGAACTCGTGCGTGTATACAGAGTCGGTTGGTGATTTTCATTTTATTTAGTTTTTTTTTTCTTTGTCTTGTTCTTGTCGTTTTTTATCTTCTGTCTCATTCTTTAAATAGCTTAATTACTCTATGTATTCAAGGAATATCAAAATTTTGTAGTAATGTTGTGAACATTTATGGAAAAAATATAAATATACAATTTAGTTTTGGCTAGTCTATACAAATTTAGAGGTTGAGACACCAAAAAAAAAAAACCTTATATTTTTTTATTTGAAACATGGCGAAACTCAAACTTTTTTATTTTGATATTTTATTTTTTCCTCATCATAAATTTTAATATTGTGTATGATTTTTTAAGTGTAGTTTCTCCGTTGTCGTGGGTTCAATTAATAAAAGTCTTAAAGGTCTACGTTATATTAATTCTGGATTATTTTCATTTGGAAGAAAAACCTTAAAAATATTGTGTAATGAAAAACCTTAAAAATATTTAAAAACGTTTTAAATCCTAGATTTTAAATAACCAAAGTTTAACACTATAATTTTTTACAGCCAGAATTTTTAAATCGAATTAACTCATACCGACAAATTTAAATCCAAAAAATAAAATCTATTTTTTTGGTTAATTACATTGTAATTTCGAATTTAATTTCAAATTTCCGTCAAAATTAGAATTTAGAATATATAAAAGAATTTTGATCAAATAAAAATAGTTTTTTAATTATTTTTCCACAATAGCTTTTTTATTAAACAAATAAAAATTTAAACCACCGTCATCTTTTTTTTTCTTATTATATTTTTCACCAATAAATAAATTTTAAAAAAATGCAGAGTGCAAAAACCTAAATGAGTTGCAGAGTGCAAAAACCTAAAAAGACAAAAAAAAAAAAAAAATCGGAAGAGAATGAGGAAGGAGACCAAAGTAGTAGTTAGAACGTCAAAGCAATTTCCTACGAATGGCAAGAGCTACAAATCGGTCAAACTCTGCCTCCTTTCTTCCCAAATCTAACAACTTTTTATGTCCCCAAATCTCTAAAATCCCCAAATCTCCATTTGTCGGTAGAAACCCTAAACCCCATCTCCCTTTTTAATCCAATCCCTAAAACCAATCTCACACAGATCATTCTCTCCACTTTTCTCCAATGTCTTGTTTCTTAAGCTGTCTCCGATTCGAAACCTCCGCAGTCGTCACTGATAAACCCACAAGTCAAGAATCCGTTACTGTTTCCGGCGTGACCTGTTACACCTGGGACGATGTAGAAACTCTTACCTCTAATTTCTCTAAACTCATAGGCTCTGGTGGCTACAGCAGTATTTACATGGCTCGTTTATCTACCTCTGATAAAGCAGCTTTTAAAGTTCATGTTAGTAGTCATCGTCTTTATCAAGTCTTTAAAATTGAACTTGATATCTTACTTCGTCTTCAACATCCCAATATTGTTAAACTCCTCGGCTATTTCGACGATTCAGGTACCTTTCTTCTGAGATTGAATTAGTAAACAACGTTTTTCTTGATTTAGATTTTGTTAAAGTTGGAGACTTTGATCGGATCAGTAATGGTTAAGCCTCTGTTCTCAATCTTGCAGAGGAAAAAGGAGTTCTTTTATTAGCAAACAACGTTTTTTCTTGATTTAGATTTTGTTAAAGTTTGCTTTTTTCTTGATCTTGCAGAGGAAAATGGAGCTCTTTTACTTGAGTATCTTCCTCAGGGGAATCTTCAAGAAAAGCTTCATCGTAATAGTAAACAAGTGTTGACATGGAGGAATCGTACAGCTATTGCGTTTCAGTTAGTTCAAGCTATTGAACACATTCATGAGAAATGTAATCTTCAGATTGTACATGGAGATATCAAATCCTCTAACGTTTTGTTAGATAAACAGTTTAACTGCAAGCTCTGCGATTTCGGTTCAGCTAAGGTTGGATTCTCATCAATGGTTCAACCTCCTACAATGTCACCAAGATCTAAACAAGTGAGGATGGTTGGATCTCCAGGTTATACAGATCCACACTACTTAAGAACTGGAATTGCGTCAAAGAAGATGGATATTTATGGGTTTGGAGTAGTGATTCTTGAGTTAGTTTCTGGTAAAGAAGCGTTTTCGACTGAGAGAAGTGAGATGTTAGTGAATACAGCTGCTCCATTGATGAATGAGATTCTTGATTCAAGTTTAGAGATTGGAGAAGATAAGGTAAGAGAGTTCTTGGATCCAACGTTGTTAAGAGAAAGTATTGATATTAATGAAGTGAAGACATTGTTGAGTGTGGCTGCTAATTGTATTAGCAGCTCTCCATCTCTTAGACCTTCAGCTTCTCAAGTTAGTGAAACTTTGATTCAAAAGATCCCATCTTTGAGCTTCCATGGCTGTGGAAAGTGAGTGTTAGTCATATATGTGTCATTACTAGATAAAGCGTTCATGGATTTTCAACGCTGTTGAGGGTTTTTTTTGTGTGATGGAATGCTCAAGATTGAGTGAAGTTGTGTAGTTGTTATGCATCAAGAAGATGTAAAGTCTTGTAAAGACTTTGTTTAGTGTTTAGTGTTGTGAATAGTAGTAAGGATCATGTTGTGTAATGATCAATTAGTGATGTAAATAGACACAATGTGCTTGGAAATGTGTTCTTGGTCTGATGTTTGACTATCTTGTCTAAAAGTAATTTTGACTAAAGAAAGGGTTCTCTTCACGTTTTTGTAAAGTTCGATGAGAACCGTATTCACTAAACAGTAAAAAAGCCTTTTTAAAGACATTGTTTCTATTACCAGACCAAGTTTCATTGATTGTAGCTGTCTCAAGGCTTTGTAATAGGAGAATTTGGCTAAAAGTCTGAATTTTGAAACATATAGTTTAAGGGAAGAGAAAGCCCAAGAGACCCAATTACGGCCTTTCCTTAGAGAACATCAAATTTTGGAGATTTTAAAAACAAAAATTGATGATTTTAAAAGACAATACTAGGAGAAAACCCAAACTAATTTTACAACATTTTTGGAAAAATTCAAAAGCATTAGATGATATCTTCTTGATTCTGATTCTCTTAAGTTTTCCGGAATCTGAAAATGGAGACATTTTTTTGGAAATTTCACATCTTGATTGTATAATCAACGAAAGCAAATCTTGATTGATTGTAATCAACTTAAAACTATTGTTTTACAGACTTGTTAAATTAGACACAGAGATCTTGAATGGATGTGTTCTGTAGCTTGAGTAGATATTGGTGTTGACTTTGTTGCAGAGAAGGATTTGGAGGCTTTCTCAATAAGTGGGGACCACTGCTGGTCGTGGAAGACAGTGTACCTACTTGGTACGGACCTGAAGTATAGCTTTAGGCTTGTAGTTGTGAGAGAATGGGTCAAAGTTGGGGTCTGGGGACTGGGGAGGTGTCATTATGTCAAATAGATCAACAATACTCTCGTCTACTGCTTAAGTAAGTCGACCGTTAAATTGGGGGGCTAGGAATTAAATACAGTTATATAGATTAGTATTTAATTTTCTTATATTATTATAATTAATAGTAATTACACTATACTTTCATCTTGTTTTTTGTTATGTAATCACTGTTCCTTGTGTTATAATCTTGATTGAATGTGAAAATTGTAAAATCTATAATTCTTAACACTAAAACACAAAATTATATATATATATATATATATGTATATATTGAAAATTGTATTATTTTATACTTTTAATGCGAAAACATTAAAAGAATAATTACAAATAAATTACAATTCTATTGGGGAGGCTATATAAATTTATTGTTTAATATTAAAATGTTTAAATTAAATCTAAAATTAATTTTGGTGGATAATAATGGAAGAGAATGAATAATTGAATTGAGATTTTTTTTTTGTCTGAGTGAAATTGGATTTAAGAAGTGAATGAATGTGATGTAAGGTGATATGCCAATTTGGATGGCTAAGAAAACAATAGACAAAGTCATCACAACATTATGTTTGATGTGACTTTTGTGTTTTTTAACTTGTCTCTTTTTCATTTCTTTTTTATTTCACTCATGATATTTGTATAAAATATTTATTAGGCCCAAATAAATTATAGGTTTGGGACAAAAAGAAATAAATAAATTATACCATGCTATGACTTATTGAATATTTATCCTAAACAAAGGTTTAGCTTGGTTATTAATTAATAAGTTCAATTATGACAAATTATAGCTGCTTTATGGTTATATAATTGTTCCACAAATCAAAAGTAAAGTTCGGTTCATCAATGTTATGAAAATTGAATTTACAAAAGAACTAATAGTATCAATTTACAAATCAAAAGTAAAGTTAGGTTCATCAATGTTATAAGCTTCATGATGGTTGAAAAAAAAAACATATATATATATATATATATAAGTGTTTTATTGTAGTTGAATCATTAGAATGTTTGGATGACTAATATTAATAACTAAAAAACATATTTAAATGAGTTAAAAAACAAAAAATAAAAGATTGCTAATCAAAATTCTTGTTTTGAAATGACAGCGACAAAAAGTGTGATTAGTATTGCTGTCGTTCGTCATTAATCACCGTTAACATTAATAAATAAACGAATTAAGCCAATATTTTTTAAAATTATTTTCGATGCTTTCAAATTTTAATTTTTCCTTTTAATTTTGAGATTCATTATTATAGAATCGGTCCGATGAGAAAAAAAAAAGAATCGGTCCCGTGACTAAAAGTAAATATTCCCACTGTTGCAATTCCTCCCATTCTTTTTTTTATGGTTATATAAATTCTTTAACTTCTGAAAAAGGAAAGAATTCGTTGTTCCATTCAAAATTATTTACTTTTACCAAATTATATTAACCCTAAACTTTATTTCACAAATCTTCGTTTTCTTGAGAAACAAAACTAAGAAAATAAATATAATAAAAAAACTAATAAAAATATTATTTACTCTATAAAACATGTTCGTCCTTACTTCTTAGTCTATAATACTGTACAGTCTATACTGGCTATAATTTGAGATTCTTTTTTATTTAAGTTTTAAGAAATAATAGATATACACATTTTGCTTAGCAATATCTTATTAAAAAAACCACTACCAAAAATTACTATAATAATGGTAAATATAGCTAGTTTTTCTTTGCAATATTATTTCTATGTAAAACCATTTGTGAATAATATAACAGCACAAATACACATTTGAAATTTCTTTCACGTTTTTTATATTTGTAAACTTCATTAAATAATCTATTTAACCTCCCGAAGAAAAAAGATAAATTAAATATACCAAACCCATGAAACCAAACAACTTATTAAATAAAAACTACGTTTAAATATACAATTATTTCCATTCTTCAATTAATTTAATGTCAAACAATTAATGTATTCTGCAAGAGTTTACATGTCTGCACCATCTTGTGCATAATAATTAATGTATTCTGCAAGAGTTTTAATTTCATTAGGATTATATATAACACACATTGAATTATACCTTACTCGTTGAATTTAATAACTTATTTTATTGCAAATGGCATTTATTTTATTTCTGTAGCTTATTGTTATAGTCAATTAGTCATCAGTCGTTATATATATCTATATAAATATATTGACATGATAATTATCTATAAATAGTTGTGATTGATGTATCATTAAGAATAGTTAATGATAGCAATTGGCAAGTAGTGGCCGGTGACCAGAGTTGGATAACAAATAAAATGAAAATACAACTCATTGGAAAATTAAAATTCGACTGTACTAAGTTCTAACATTGTAAATTAAATTCATTTTTTTGCTTTATTTAGATTATTTATCTTGGAGAATATAAGTCTTATTCAGATGTGAAATCCATTTAAAAAAAAATTGAAACTAAGTTAATTAACGCTTCTATAAATAAGAAGAATTATCCAATTCTGGTAAAATTATTTTTCATTTCAGATATGTCCAGAAACAATTAATAACTGATTACATACTTATTTTTGTTTAATTAATTTCTTTTTTGGTAATATTTTTTTGTTAGACTTATACGCACTCTCTCCCCAAATATTTTTCTTCTCCTCCAAATATTTTTTTATGATTAGAAAAATTGAAAAGATAAATACAAACAATTTTTAAATTGATTTATTAGAATTTACATTTTTAATGTTTTTTGTTAGACTAAAAAAAATAATTCTTAACGAAACAAAAAAAAATAATTAAAAATCAATATTTTTGGACAGAAGAAGTAATATATTAACTCGTTTTCTTAAATTCACAACTTTTATAAGAAAAAAAAAATATTCATCAATTTTTCTAAATAAACTTCAACTCATATAATCAAGTTGTATTTTACATTTATATTTCGCCAAGAAAACGTAGATCAACCACTCAACTATACATTTAAAACAAGAGAATAATTTGTAGGTAAATAGTTTTGGTTTCTAACTAATAACGAAAAAATTAAAATTAAAAAATCAAAGGGATATTTAGAATGCAAGAAATGAATGATTACTTTCACTAATTGGGAGGAGAAGGAGAAAGCAAGCATTCTCTGCCACTAATTACTTTCACTAATTTTGTCTAAATTACCTCTTAATTTGGCATATTTGGACGGCGGAGGAATCTCTTTTAGTTTCTCTATTTAAAGTAACTTATCATAGAGTAATTAATTAAACCATTAATTACTTACAAGAAAATCACAAATCAAATATTTGATTTGCTTTATGCGATACAAAGCAAATAATCACTTTGACTAATCTCCTCTCTTTTTTTAATGACATAGTACAACTCATGAAGTCCCTCCCCACGTTTCTCTTTAATCATTCACTTTATTATTATAGGTTATATTATTATTGTATAGCTAATTAAAAAAATAGAAAAAGAAATTTAAGAAACTACGATGAAAGACGTCACCCAAATTAATTAATTAAATAAAAATATCTTCAATTCTTTTTTTTTTGTCACAAGAAAATATCTTCAATTTAGGAAAATAAAATATATAAATTTGGGTGAATATTAAAAGCTTTTTGAAGAAATACTATTCTCTCCAATTTTGTAATGTCATTTTAAACATAATTTTTAAGATAATTTATATAAGTAATATCAATTATATCATTAATAATTAAATGTTTTAAGAAACTATTATAATAAATTTGGTAGATATATTTAATAATAAAGTTATTTTAGATAATTTAAATAATTTCTTAAAATATATGAAAAATTCTAGAATGACATTTAAAAAGAAAAAGAGGAAGTAATATTTTATAGATCAAAATAAAGTAAGCTAAAATTGTGAAAAAAAACATAAAAATAATAAAGTAAACTAGAATGATCCTTTCCTCATAAATAAAATCGAAATCATTTGAATGGTTCCATTTTTTCGCACTTTATTTTTCATCATCGTTTGATTAAAAAACAATTGTATCAAATTTTCAATATCACTCATATATATCAAGGTGAAATACATAAATACAATAAAATATACAAAGAGTAACAGATTTATTTAAAAATTAAAAGGCGTAAGCATAAAAATTAATTAATTTTAAATTTTAATATTAGTCGACTACATATTAAAAAAACATACAATTTTGAACTAGTTTGTCTTATAGGGATTTATACATCCATGTCATTGAATAAGAAAGTTCACAAAAATAAACCGGTGAGTTTAACTGTTTATTTTAATGTTTTGCAAGATAATCTTATATACAAGACAAAGTCTTACTCATTTTTATTTAATTTTTTTTCGTCGACGTTTTTGTTTAATATATTTGCAATCGTAATTATACCGGAAAAATAGTATTATCTTCTCATTATTCAACGCCTTTTTTTTAATTTATAATAAAATATTAAACCGGTAAAAAAATGCGATCAGCTTCTCCATTCATGCATCTTCACCTAAAAACCCGTCTCTAATCATATAATTAAAAATGAAAAAAAAAATCATTACAGAAATTTAAAATTGTTCTTTTCTTGTTAATTAAAAAAAATGAGAATTAATTAATTATCTTAAATGCTTCACGAATCAAGCGCTCTTCCCTAGACTTGAATCATATATTATTATATTCAATAATTGGGGGGTCGTGGGGTGGCAAATCCAACGCTAGCGTCACAGCCCATGTGAGATTCCTAACCGTGACATACGCAGAGGTTGCTTAAATCCAACGGTAACCAAGTTGCCTGTGAGATTAACCCCCGTCACTCTAGCAGAGAGTTAGTATACATGAATGAAGCTGTTACATAAGATATTGGAGTTGACTTTTTTTTTCTTTTTTGTTTAAAACCTGATTATAATAATATATTTCTATATAAATGTAAACATAAGATCAAAGACTGTAACCAAACCTCTTCACCTTCTTAAGCTTTCTCTCTCTCTTTCTCTTCTGTGTTTTGAGAATTTAAGTCTTTGTTCAGTGCTAACATACGCATGTGTGTGTATTTGTCTTTGATTTCTTCATAGAATTTTCTTGATTTTGTTTTTTTAAAGTGGCTCTGTTTATTCTTCTTCTTCTTATTACGTAAAAACAGCTTTATAAAAACCTTAAAAGCATGTAAAGTTAAGTCCTAGATCCATTTTCGTTTCATACCAAAAAAAAAAACAAAAAAAAAGGTCTTTGATCTAGTTTTTCATTAATGGTGTTTTAAATTTTAGTTTGTGTGTTGGTAGAAAACTGGTCCTGGCGAAGTTTACATCTCAAGTGTGAATACAAATTTATAAAAACTTTCAAATTATGTAAATTTCGTCCTTTTATCAATTTATTTCCCTCACCC
>KE151754.1:129172-146564 GCA_000411095.1 Aethionema arabicum | reverse complement strand
GCTCCACCGGAAGCTGAGTTAGGAGCGGTGGGTGCGGTAGCTCCGGCGACACCTGGAACGCCGGGAACGCCGGGAGGACCGTTGATAAGTAGTGGAAGAATTGATTCAATGTCTTTTGAACGGAAAACAAAGCCTGGCTGCAAATGCTTACCTGTCATGGGACCCACTTGGGGTCATTCTGACACGTGCTTCGTCGATTTTCCCGCCCATGGTGTCTCTCTCACTCGCAAGGTACTTCTCTAATTAATTCATTAGCTATATTCATTCAAATATTTGGACCGACCATTACATTACTATTAGTTAGGCTTAGATTAGATCAGAGGTTTATGACTATATTATATTGTATATGACATGTGAGAAATGGCAAATGGATCGTACATTAATATCTTATTTATGTTTTTTAAATGATTAAAAAAAAATATTTTTTTTTCTGTTTAAAACTATTTTAGTATTTGATTAATGATTAAAAATATATATATATATATATATATATTTTTTCTGTTTAAAACTATTTTAGTATTTGATTAATGAAATTGAAAAAGATGATATATGGGTTTACGTCATTTACGTGGAGGAAATTGTAACACGACATGAAACTGAAAATTAAATTGGCATAGAGAGAGAGAGTGTGTGTATGAAATTAATGTAAGAGAAAATATTAAAAAATTAATTAAATACACTAATTTTAGAGATTTTTAAGAATACCACTTAAATAAAATAAAATTAGAATAATGATTTATATCTTTCCCACTAGAACTCAAATGTAAAAAATTAAGATGGTTCAAGCATATGTGATCGTATTTTTTAACTACTGAATTCAATAAAATTTACGGTAGAATTTATAAAATTATTAAAAAAATTATATTGTTTTTTTAAATTGGGATTTTGTTTTTTATCTTGCTTTGAATGGGTTAAAATTTGTTTGTTTCTCTAAATCAATATTTAATGCCGTCATGAAGTAATATCACAGAATAGGAATGACATCTATATATATAAACTTTATTTGTTTATTTAACTTTTGCAATGACATATAATAACTTTACCAAAACACGCAAGTTGAGTTGCATATTTAAACACATTTAATATTTTATTTATTTTAAAAAGATTACGTTACGGCTGCAATGGTTAGGTGTTTTTATTAATTGATCTGATCGTTTTTTACGCTACTACTATATTTTATGATTAGTATTAACTATATAATATAACTATTGTTTTTATTGATTTATACTCACGAGACAGATTTTGGACTGCTCATACGTTACAATAATAACTGTAAACTTTGACTGTAATTTACTAACCAATAGTTTATACTTATGTGACAAAAAAACAAAAAAAAAGTTAAATTTATATTCCATCGATTTCAAATTATTATTCTTTTTTGTTTTTTCACAAAAGTTAAGAAACCATTAATTAAATATTTTTTTCAACTAGTAAAAAGAAAATATTTTTTTCAACAATTCCCTATAATCATTCAAATAAAAATAATTAATTTTGTTAACCAACAAAATAATAATTAACTTTTAAGTTAAATTTTTTAAATTCACCAATACTATTATTATTTAAATTATTTAATTTAAAAATGATAAAAAAAAATCAAATAAAAAAACAATCTAAAGAAAATCACTTCATTTAGGAAATTTGGGGATTACTAACACTTTAATTACATGATTCTTAAATATAGATTTTAATCCATCAATATATATCTTAAGATTCTTGTTATTCACTTTCTTGTTATTCAAGAAACGTCTCATTATATTCTTTAATTCGTCTTTTTTTTTACTTAGCTTGGAGCTGAGTTCGTTGGAACATTTATCTTGATATTCACCGCAACAGCCGGTCCAATCGTGAACCAAAAATACGACGGAGCAGAGACTCTAATCGGAAACGCAGCTTGTGCAGGACTAGCCGTTATGATCATTATACTCTCAACTGGTCACATCTCAGGAGCTCACTTAAACCCATCTTTAACCATAGCTTTTGCAGCTCTAAGACATTTCCCTTGGGCTCATGTTCCTGCTTACATAGCTGCTCAAGTCTCAGCTTCTATTTGTGCTTCTTTTGCACTTAAAGGAGTTTTTCATCCTTATATGTCTGGTGGTGTCACTGTGCCTTCTGTTAGCGTTGGACAAGCTTTTGCTCTTGAGTTTATCATCACTTTTATACTCCTTTTCGTTGTTACTTCGGTGGCTACAGATACTCGTGCTGTAAGTTTTGAGTTCTTTAAATATTTGGTTATGTAATTGAGAAATGTGATTTGATTAGTTGGGTTTAATTCTCATTGGATGGTTTTGGTGTGTGATTAGGTTGGAGAATTGGCTGGTATAGCTGTGGGAGCCACGGTTATGCTTAACATTCTTGTCGCTGGGTAAGTCCAAAAACTAGTTTGCAGGGTTGGTCCAATATTATAAGTATATACATCTTAACATAAAAATACAAAAATTCTTCTTTTAAAGCATTATTAATTATTTTAAAGATTTTGAATCTTTTTCCTACTTTGATTTTTTTCAAAGGGAGTGTGACCATATAGTATTTTCCTAGTTTTAGTTTTAGCCTAAAAATATTTTCGAGTTTCACTATGGCAAACAAAAACCTATAACGTCAATTTTTTTTTGTCAAATAGTACTTCCATCAATTTTCTTAGTGGTTCTCTTATGTGATATAAAATAAATGAAACTATGTGCTTTATTAAACTCAATTAAAGATAGGGGTGACAAAAAATGATGAAGTGACATACACTATTTGACCATGCCCCTATGTTTAATTGAGTTTAATAAAACACACAATTAATTTCATTTATTTTAACACATAAGAAAAACGTTAAAACAAATTGACCAAAAAATGGATGGGAATACTAATTGACCAAAAAATCTACGTTAGAAAGTTTTTTGCGACGCTGAAATTGGAGATATTCTTAGGCTAAAATTAAAACCTAGAGATATTATCTCATCACACTGCACTCCCTATTAATATTTGGACATTTTTTTGTTTTATTCCTTTGGACAAACTCTGACTAAATTAGGTTAATCAAAGCCTTAATTATATATAAAAAGTGATTGAATATAACAAAAGAGAGTACTTTGGACAGGCCATCAAGTGGTGGATCTATGAATCCAGTGAGAACATTAGGACCAGCAGTTGCATCAGGAAACTACAAGTCACTTTGGATATATCTAGTGGCACCAACACTTGGTGCTATATCTGGTGCAGCTGTCTACACAGGAGTTAAGCTTAACGATGCAGAGATTGACCCACCTCGTCAGGTTAGAAGCTTCCGTCGTTAAATGTGTGAATAAATTAAAAAAAACTTGGGGAGACTATATATATGTATATAGTCTTCATCTTGTTACTTTATAATAATGTTATAATAATGTAATGTAATGTAATGATATGATATGATAAGAAAAGCTTTGGAAGCTTGTGTGTGATGAATAAAAGAGGACGCTCTTTGTATGCATCGGTTTATACAAAATCTGATGCGAACTTGTATGTTATATGGTCGGTCCATTCGTGTCTGTAATAATAATGCACTTTTGTGTGTGTTGTTTTGTTTGTTTGCTGTTGTTGTATACCTTGAAGTCGAGGTTGTCTATTAATGAAAATATGTGTGTTTTATGTGTATGATTTGATGTTTGAGAATAAATTTTACAATATTGATCGCTACTAAAGTAAATATTATGTGCTATTATTCTAAAAAAATCACTCAATTTTTTAATTTTTTTTTATAGTATATAATATCATTATTTTAACGGATTTTGATTTATTCATATATGAATGTTTTTGTACATTAGCATCTCATAATTAGTATATTAGTATCTCATTGTGTGTTTATTTGTATATTATTATAAGATTGATTTAAAATCTACATTAACTAAGATTTAGAAAGAAAACAAGTATGCAACAAAGAAAACGTATAAAAAAAGAGTTAATCGTTGTATGTTTATTGGTTTTATTAAATCTGATATACATCATATATATATTTTTTTTGTTTGTAGAAAATGAAATACTAATAGATTAATACGTACATAATATATATAATATTACATATTATATATACATCATAACTCAACTACCCAACATGTGCATTAAGGAATATTTAGTATATAAATTGAAATGTCATATTTACTCGTTCAACCAAACTTCCAAGAAACATCCACATTTGGGTTATATTCAAGAGACAACCTACAGAATCAAATATATATATATATTTCTATATAAAAATATATGTGATTTAGTTTTATTTTATACGAATATAGATTTTATATAATATTGGTAACAAAAAAAATCGTAAATATTAAACTTAGAATACGAATATTTCCACCTATTCCAAAATATATAAAAAAAATGTACATACTACACTTACATAATTAAATTGCATTTTGTAGAAAAATAATTATAGCTATTACAAAATACAACTTTTTTATATGAGTATTACTGCTCTATTTAAAAAAAATGTTTTTTCTAATTTTTTTTATTGTAATCAATTTTTTTCCCCAGTTTTTAAAATTTAATTATTGTTAATGAAACAAATAGAACATATAAATAAAATGAGAATCTTGGTTGAGCCAAAAAAATAAAATAAAAATGAGAATCTTGGTAAAAAAAAAAAAAGAAAAAAAAAGGAAATATAACGACCAATGGAGTTAGTCAGTCAACATCATCGCACTATCTAAATTTGTAATGGTTGCAGCGTTTCTGATCGCTAAAAAAGTGATCTTTTTATAGTCAACCAAACAAGTCCTTAGCCACGTATACGGAGATGACCCACTCGTCGTCTCTGTTAAAAGTAATCAATGCAACCTTCCAATTTCAAAGAAAATAGAAAAAAAAGGAAAGACTTTTTATGCTCCAGAGCTTTCAATTAGGAAACCCAAATAGTAAAATCATCTCATCATACTCCTATTTACCGCTACTTCAATGGCTGGTCTCTGATTAACCCAATTCCCCCATTGAAATCCCAAAGAGAGAGAGAGAGAGAAAGAAAAGAGATTAGCTTCAAGTTTGATTATCGATTAATTAACAGCGATACAAGATTAGATTCCTCAGGTACACGTTTCTTCTGTCGTGGAAATTCCTCCTTCTTTCTTGATTTTGATTATTCTTTGAATGATTCCTTAGGTTTACTCTTTGACCCATTTTCTAGGGTTTCTCTTACCTTTGTTTATGTTCCTCTTTTATCTTTTCAATCGATTGATTTGGGGGTTTCGTCTCTGTTGTACGTGTTGTTCTTTTGCAGTTTTCTTTGACCTGTTAATCGCATCAAAGCAAGATTCTTTAATGACGACCAATTTCGCATTTCCCGGTGATGGTTTCTTCGATTCAAGACAACTCGTTTTGCTTGCATCTATATGTTCCGGTGTTCTCATGTGCAAAATCGTAAGTCTTTTGGCTTTATAATCCAAGAATCTGTTTATGGCATTGTTTGCAAAATGTTGCAAGAACGAATCACTTGGATACCTAATTTGATAAAATGTTTTGCGCTTTTGAAGGTTTATGACTTGACTGGTTTCATAAGTCCTTTGCTCTTCAATGCTTATGGAAAACTAAACAACAAAGTTAGAATGGAATGGAACAATAGGTGTAGTTTCTTATCTTGGTTTAAAGATTGAGTTTGATCCTCCTTTTAATGTGTTCTTGATATGTAATTTGAGCAAGAAATGTTTTGTTTATCTTCAACAGGGGATTCTCAACTTTCCATGCTGTTTTTGTCTCGGTTGCTTCAATCTATCTTCTGGTGTTATCAGATCAATTTGATGAGAATGTTCATGGTGATTTAGTCATCAATAGTACAACAACTTTGTCAGAAACAGTCATGGGGGTTAGTTTGCAAGCAATAGATTACGTTTTAACATCTACTAGCTATGCAATTTCTTATGATATGTTGTCTTTACAGATCTCCTTAGGCTATTTTCTATCAGACTTTGTAATGATCTTGTGGCATTTCCCGGATCTTGGTGGTGTGGAGTATGTAAGTATAAAGGCATCATGTTCATTGAATTAGCATTTAATTTCAGTCTCATCATATGAATATTTATTGAAATATCTTCTAACGGAATGTTTTGATGACAATCTTGTGTTACTTAAGGTTTTTCATCACTGTTTATCGATGTTTTCGATCATCCTATCTGTCACAAGTGGGCAAAGTCAGTTCTACATTTTCATGGTTCTCTTATCAGAAGCAACAACACCTTTTGTTAATCTACGTTGGTAAGTTTTCAAATGAAGAAAAAGGCGTAAACAATCTCTGTTATTTCTAGCTTATATTACTGTTACATACTGGCTTACAACATCGAGGTTGTGTATTGCAGGTACTTAGATACAAGTGGTCAGAAAGGCTCTAAAGCTTACACAATCAATGGAATTGCTCTGTTCTTGGGTTGGCTGGTACTGTTAACTTACTCCTCAGAAACTACAAAACTTGAGAGAAATCTCTCTGTTTCTAACATCTGATTCTTTTACAGGTTGCAAGGGTTCTTTTGTTTATCTACTTTTTCATCCACATGTATCTCCATTTCCATCAGGTAAATCAATGTCTGAGATTGAGTAAAAACAGAGATGAATATCTCATATCTGAAACTGAAACCATGGCTTTTTCTCTCAGGTTAAGCAAGTGTTTCCATTGGGATTTTACAGTCTTGTTACAATACCACCAGCTTTAGCAATAATGAATCTGATTTGGTTCTGGAAAATCACCAAAGGATTGATAAAAACAGTGTCCAAGGCTAGACGCAGGGATTGAGAAACAGTGATGATTTGGTACCTTTGCTTGCCCTAGAAATGATCAGGATTTGATTGATTTTGAAGAAGCCTTTTTGGGTTTTATGAACAGAAATGTGTGCAAGCTATGGTGAAAATTTGTATATTCAAATCTGTGACTTTGTGTGTTCTTTAGGTGATTCAACTTGTAAAGTTAGAACAAGAATCAGTGTTTTCTTCACTGTGTGTCCATCAATACATGATTGTTGTGATGTTACCGTTTTATTGGAAAAATACGGTTTAGGTTTGGTTATGTATTAACCGATCAAAACCGAATTTGGAGGTAAACTAAAACAGAATCATTGTTTTGTGGTGGTTATTTTTAAATTTGTAGTTATTGTTTAGAGTTCAAAAGTGTGAGTTTTTTTATGTGACGTTGGAATTATTTAAAAGTGGTTAAAAAGGAAAGATTATAAATTTCCTTTTTCGGTTTGAAAAAGTAGAAAGAGAGATTTCCTTTTCCTTTAAAAAGCTATACATAATTTACCAGCTATTGAAATTAATGGAGAATTAAAAAAAAATAGAATATTGAATTATTTCAATATTCTAAAAAATAGAAATTTACCAACTATTTTAGAGATTTGTGGATTTATTGAATTATATTAAAGTTTAATGATCGAATGTTAGAGATTTGTGACTAAATTTAAGGTTTAATGATTAGATTTTTAGGATAAATTTGATACATAAATATCCATAAGAAGTATATTTTTAAAAATACGCATAAATTACTGTATTAAAAAGATGTTCAAATTAGTATATTATTGTAATTGCTGCTATGTTAATTTACTTTTGTCTTTTTTGTTTGAAATTTAAAATTATAATAAATTGATCTATATTGTCTTGAAAGTAACATCCTTAATCCTAGTTAGAACAACAGAGTATAAGAAAGTAAAATGTTTTTTATTTACAAAATTATCGCTGAGTTTATTACACTCAATTATGATCACAACTTACAATTTCATCAAAATTATCGTTGACCGTACAATTAGTATCAATATTCTCAACGAATTAACTAACTATACAGTACAAAAATGTTACAAAATAGCTATATACTTCATCTCTCCCAAATTATTTGATTTTTTTAAGGATTTTCACAAATTTAAAGAAAAAAAATTAATCCATTAAAATGTTTTATTTTTCATTAATTATATTTATTCTCTTAACATTTCTCCATAAAATATACTTTCTCTTTTTTTAAAATTATCTATAACTAACCAATTAAAAAATGAATGTAATAAATTTTTATATTGATTGTGGAATTTACAAATTTATGAAACATTTTAAATTTAATTAAATAAAAACAAGGTAAAAAATCAAACAATTTGAAACAAAGAATAATACTAAAAAAGAGTAAAAAAAATAATACTAAAAAAATAAAATAATATGACATTTTGCAACAAATTTTAATAACACCAAATCCGTATATCTGTTAAATTTACAATAAATTTGATCATTATACAAATCCGTAAATTTTGTATGTAGATGTAAATATCTTTGTATATCTGTACATTTATTAATGATTTTAGTGTCTCAATTACTTCATTCATAAACATAGAATATATATATATACACACACAATGTGTGTATTAATTGGTTGCTTGAATCAATAAATGAAGTTAACAAAACAGATAGAAAACTTAAAAATTAGAGAAACGAAATAAATCAAAAGGAATCGAAAAGATGAAAGATAAGCTCATATCTCATGTGCATCTAAAAGCCCTAATCTTGGCCAGTGCCCTCTGCATGGCATATTCATATATAAATTGTTGACCTTATTATATATTATTATTTCATATTAATTGCTATACATAAACATGGACCGTATGATCATATACTCGCATTAAAGATGTTGAAGATCCCAATATTCATATAAACTACCTTCTTCTTCTTAATCTTGCTTACAAAACAATCAAAAATTCAATAAAGATGTTTAATGACATTAATAAAAATTCAATTTTTATTGTATCGGGATCGTTAATGAAAAAATATGATAATATATAAATAAAATTAAAAAATTTAGGTCAACATTTAATTTTACGCCAACGTTTTAATTTTATATCGGCGATCCATTAATTCTTGCTTTTTACGATAGCTTTTTTGAGCATCTCCGCCGCCGTGGTCACCGGCCGTCAACTTCACCATCATATATACATACACATATATATAAATATATTATTTAATTAATTAAACAGTTGACAAATTACGTGTAAATTTGTGTATATATATAAACAAGAACCAAGAAGTTGTAGTGCTTAGAAAGAAAGAAAAATTTCTCAAATGTTAAGAAGATAAAGAGATTTTGTCTTTAAACCGGTTAACAAAAAATGGGTTCGTCGTCGGTTAACGGAGGAGTACCACCTGGTTTCCGGTTTCATCCAACAGATGAAGAACTTCTTCATTACTACTTGAAGAAGAAGATTTCTTATCATAAATTTGAAATGGAAGTCATTAGAGAAGTTGACTTAAACAAACTTGAACCATGGGATTTACAAGGTACTTTTTTTACTTTCACTAAACCGGTTCTTGAAATATCTAACAAATCTCTAGACCGGTTCTTGAAATTTTAACAAAACTCTAGACCGGTTCTTGAAATTTTAACAAATCTCTAGTCCGGTTCTTGAAATTTTAACAAATATCTAAACCGGTTCTTGAAATTTTAACTAATCTCTAGACCGGTTCTTGAAATGTAACAAATCTCTAGACCGGTTCTTGAAATCTTACAAATCTCTAGACCGGTTCTTGAAATTTTAACAAATATCTAGAGGGGCTCTCGAAAAAACTAACAAATCTCTAGACCGGTTCTTGAAATTTTAACAAATCTCTAGACCGGTTCTTGAAATTTTAACAAATCTCTAGACCGGTTCTTGAAATTTCAACAAATCTCTAGATCGGTTCTTGAACTTTAACAAATCTCTAGCCCGGTTTTGATCTTTCTTGATTTAATTTCTTGAATTTGTGTTGCAGAGAGATGTAAGATAGGGTCAACACCACAAAACGAATGGTATTTCTTTAGTCACAAGGATAGGAAATATCCAACCGGTTCAAGAACGAACCGCGCTACTCACGCAGGGTTTTGGAAAGCTACCGGTCGTGATAAATGCATAAGGAACTCATACAAGAAGATAGGTATGAGGAAAACACTTGTTTTTTACAAAGGAAGAGCTCCTCATGGTCAAAAAACTGATTGGATTATGCATGAATATCGTCTTGAAGATGCTGATGATCTTCAAGCTAACCTCACCGTAAGATCTCCTTACTTTTGTTCTTACAAATTCTTCAAAACCAATGTTTAAAAAATCGCGCTTAGACCGGTCTAGTCCCCGATCAGGACCGACCCTAGACCAAGCCCGATGAGACATAGACCTTGGCCTTCAAAATTTAGAGACCCCCAAATTATATAATTTTGTGTTTTGGTTTTAAGTTTTTTTATATTAGTTAAGAGAACATTGAAGAAAAATATGTTTAGTCTATAGTGGCTAATGCAAAAAAAAAAGATTTATCTTGTTTAATTAGTTCTAAATTTCTTACAATTATGTATCATTATAATAATTAAATCTACTTATAAAATATATAGTTAAATTATTTCTTAACGCCTAATCCTGCTTAGATTCCGACCAGTTGTTCTAGACGCTAGGCCCGTGTTACAGCCCGACTAGCGATTTTCGAAAACTTGTTGAAAACTATTAATGTATTAATTACTTTTGAAAGAATTTTTGATGTTTATAGGAAGATGGATGGGTAGTTTGTAGAGTATTTATGAAGAAGAATTTATTCAAAGTAGGAAATGAAGCCAATTCAAGCATGAACTCATCAGACCAATATGTCCATGACGGGTCAAATGACAACAATACCCTTCAAGCTCGTAGCTTTATGCATAGAGACAGTCCTTACCAGCTAGTTCGCAACCATGGAGCAACAACTTTTGAACTCAACAAACCTGATCTTGCTCTTCAGTATCCACCTTTGTTTCACAAGCCACCTTCCCTTGGATTTGATTACTCTTCAGGACTTACTAGAGACTGTGAAAGTGCAGCTAGTGAAGGGTTACAGTATCAACAAAATTGTGAGACAGGTTTAGAAGTTGGAACATGTGAGACTGCAGCAGCTACTCATCATCATCATCATCATCATCATCATGATCAGCAACAGCAGCAGCAGCAAGGTTTAGGTGAATGGGCAATGTTGGATAGGCTTGTGACTTGTCATATGGGAAATGAAGATTCTTCTTCTGTTCAGGTCGAACCAGCTACGAACCAGCAGCTTTCGTTGCGTGGAGAGATGGATTTCTGGGGTTATTCTAAGTAGATGTTTATGTATATGTATCATGATGATTATGGTGTTTATGGGTGTGTGTGTGTTTATCTTTACATGTTTGATTTATTTCATTGTATGGTTTAAGTGAAGCAAATTGCTTCGAAACCTGAATTGTCAATTGTTGGTAAGAATAAGAACAGGATTTGTTAGTTTTTGTAATGGAATAAGTCGTTGAAAACATAGGGTAGCCATTGAAATGTATTACAAGGGATTGTGATGAACAAAGTTTAGAGAGTTGAAGAAATTGACTTAAAGAGTGGGAGCTCTTTCGGCAGCTCCGCCGATAACGGTAAGCAAGTTGTTTCCAAAAGGATCACTGAGATGTTTTGCAAGGTTTTCGACGGGGCCATCTCCGGTGACGTATGCTTGGATGAAGAAGCCGAGCATGGCGAACATGGCTAATCTTCCGTTTTTGATTTCTTTGACCTTGAGAAGAGCTGCTTGTTCAGGGTCTTTAGCAAGTCCTAGAGGATCAAATGGACCTCCTGGGTGTAGCTTGTCTTCGAAATCCTGCAACATTGTTCATATCAAGTTTAGTCTTTTGCCATGAGTGATTAGCTAAATGTGTTTAGATTTAGTGTAATGTACCAAGCCGTTGGTGATTCTGTAGTATTCAGCACCACCGAGGAGAACAACCTCGGCAACGACAGCGAAAATAAGGTTGATAGGGATGTTTTTGCCGAAGTAGTTCAATGTGTTTCCATCAAGAAGCAGAGCACCAGTCTGCGTTGAGACAAGTTCTTGCTTTGATATAGATCCAAGGAAATGGAATGGTGGGAAATATGAGGAAGTAGGCAAACCTTGAACCAGACGGCTTCAGGGCCACAGTTGGCGCCGTATTTGTTTAAGGCTTCAGGGATGATGAAACCAGCTGCACCCAACATAGCCCATCTTGCGTGGATTAATTCAAAGGCTTGATATCTGCATAACATACATTATAGCGCCAGTCTTAGAGACAAGTTCAGAAACATATGGAAACAAAGAAACATGCTTAGGGAGTTAAGGTTAAACTCTGCATACTTAGCAAAGTTCTCAGGCTTCTTGCCAAGTCCGAATGGGTCATAACCATAGCTGCATTCAGAGAAAGAAACTTAAGCACCGAAAAGATTTGAGCCAAAGTAAGCATTGAGAGGATGACATGGAGGAGAGGGAGCCATAGAAAGAAATATCTTACTCTCCAGCAACTTCACCGTTCAAGTACTCTGGGATCTCTGATCTGTCCAAAAGACCGTCCGGTAAGAAAATTCTCCTGTCAGGACCTGAACATGGGTTGCAAATAAACACTCATTATACTTTTCTTTTGTAATTGTTATAGAAAGAGCAAAGTGGAGAAGTTTTTATAAGGGTAGCAGACACATACCATACCACTTGGCAAGCTCGTCATTAGCAGGAGAGACAACCTTAGACTTGGGAGGAGGAGCAGGCTTTTTCTTCTGAAATAGAGCAACTGTCTTGAAAGTGGCTGGGCTTGATGGCGACGGGGCAGATGATCTTGACGGTGCCCTGAAGTTGAGCGGCGTACCAAGCATTTCCGAAACACCCAAAGACGCCATCTTTTAGCCCAAAGTTTCGACCTTTAACTTTGTTTCAAGATAAGTAGTTATGTGGAAGAAGAAAATGAGAAAGGAGTAAGAGATGAAACTATAACTATAAGGTGGAGAGTAGTGGATGCGGACATGCCAAGTAGGATCTACTTACAGGCTTTTGATTGGTCCTGCTCGAAAATGTGATATCTGATGCTGTTATCTGATAGGATCTGGATGCTGATGTGGCTCGTAGATGGGCTCTTGTTGGATAATTTATTATCCATATCCTCCATTTCTCTTTTATGTGGCCAAGCTTATCTCTACAGCATCCCGGTACAAGTCATGACATCATCAGAATCTCAAAACACATGAAAACCTAAACTGTTAAAAGTCATCCACAGTCTTTTCCCAATGTTAGTAGATCCCCAGTAAATTTCTCAGGACACTTTAGATCATCTGTCTAATGGGCATTTGCATTCAGACCAAACTCAACGGTTGGATTTCCACAGATGATCAACAGCAACGGCTACCTCCTTAGATTAATTCGAGGAACCAAACAATCCCATTTGGTAAATTAACGATAGATGGGAAGGTTGATCTCAGTCTTTACACATCACCAGGGTGAAGTCTCATACACACCAACGTTAAATCACCTACTTAGTCTTCTAATTATGTGAAATCTAACTTTATAGCATATATTATTGTACATATAGAGGGAGGAAGCCAGACTCAAGAACAAGGAACACTACTTGAAGTCTTGAACGATGGCCCCCAAGCTGCAAGTAAGTTCAAAGATGGATGAAATCATCATCTTCTCCACTTGTCAATTTCTTTTGAAGCGGCTTTCGCCAGCTTCCTGGTGCTGACAACGAGTTCATCAACGAGAGAATCAATATCATTCCTGTCAAGAAGCAGTAGCCATGAATCTTTCAGTTGACAATACACAAATTATTATAGCAGATTAAGTTCTATATATCTGATTGTCTCCCCACCACAAGTAACCAAGTATTGATAGCCTTGTGAATACATAGTGCCATTACTAAAACCTAATAGCTTTCTTCTCTTTACACAGGAACCAATTAAAGACGAATTTACTCACAGAGATGGTTTCCCGACGTTATAATAAGAGCGAGAGTGGTCGTATGCGGCGCCTCTTCCAACGCCATAACCAAATCCAACACCAATTCCACACCCAGCTCCAAACCCGAGCCCTAATTGGAACCCAGGGATTCCTGGCCCGAATCCAACACCTGCACCATCAACCTCCACTCGTTAAATCAACAGCCTCTCACAGCTAAAACAGCTTCGAGCGATTGAACAATCTCAATCATCAATTAGACAACGTACCTCCAATAAGCCCTACGCCGAAACCAAAGCCGCAACCAGCACCTAGTCCGAAAGCGGGTCCCACGTTTCCTATGTCTCTGATCCTCACCTGAGGAAGCTTCCACAGCAATCCCTTGTCATCGCTTCCATTGTTCCTTCTGTTGCTCATCGTCAATGGCTCTCCCTCTCTTCTTTCTCTCTCTTTCTGTCTCTTTAGTGGATTTCGCCAACTTATAACGGGCCTCTACCTCTTAAGGCCCAATACAATCACAACAGGCCAAAAATTATCTTTATTTTTATTTTTTAACAGCTGGCCCATTATTATCTTTATTAAATGCGTATATCATATATTCATATATAAATATTCTTAACAATAATTTAAAAATGTTTTATATTTTTTTATTATTTTTTTTAACGGTAAATGTTTTTTATTTAACTCAAACTAAATTAAATGTTTAAGAAACACTTCTAAATATAGAAATAAATATTTATCATCCAAATTTAAAAAAAAAAACACATGTTGACCGTATAGTGACTAGACCATAACAGGAGAAGACCACATAATATACAATAATTTTTTTTATTATAAACTTTGTATTATACAATGAAAACTTTATTTATAAACTTTATATTACAAAATTAGAAAATAAAAATGCTAGGAAGAAGAAGGATAAAGGATCCAAGCTCTGCCAGATTTTGCTGAGAATTGCTTAAACCTACCATAAAACATTACTATTATCAGTATAAATTTTCCGGCAGGACTCCACCGTCCGGAAAATCCATAACCGGCATCTTTGCAGCCACCGTAGTCATTGTTCAGCCGTCGTTTGCAGCTGTAACCGGTCGTAAAACCCACGTTTCCGTATGCACTGCCCATTAATACCATAGTATAGATGAATTAATATGCATTAATGGACTAACCTTGAATTTTATATATGAAATTACATGTTTTATTATTAGAATATTATAACAAACCTGACAACTTCAACAGCGATGTTAAGGACATTAAAATTGAGTGGATCTTGCTCGAGTTTATGCATCTCCGTGATTGAAATGATAAAGATACATATTACCAAAAATGAAAGTTGTGAGACTGAAAATATCCCATTCTTTTTTCTATTTCTGGCATCATCATCATCATTATCATCATCATGATCATCATCATAATTATAATCATCATTATCATCATCATTCTTTCCCTCTTCTTTCTTCTTTCTTTCAGTAAACGGCATCAACATTGTGTACGAAGGAAGATACCTGGTCAAGGTCAACGCTATTTTATAATTATTCAAAATTAAAAATATTATATCATGGAATTGGAGATTGAGACATACTCCACTACCTCCTAGGATCAACTTTTTTTTTTTTTTTTTTGAAATTAATGTGATAAATCTGATTCGATCTATCAAATCTTCTCCACCACAAATCTCTTGTAATTTCCTTTTCAGTACATATATTATGTTGTATATATATTTATATGCCATATTCTGAATGGGTTTTCGTGCTTAAATAAACAATAATTGTTACGAATATACTTACTTTTTTTGTTTAAAGTTTGGTACATGTTTCTAACTATGTCAAATTTATAATTATAGAACTCATATATTCATAAATTTTAAAATATACATTTATACTATCGTCTTATAAGTTCTACCAAAAACATATTAAAGTCCAAATGTTTTCTTTAAATCAATCATGCTAAATAGCTTAAGTTAAAGAACTTATCTTTAACAAAATATATAATATATATTTTTGTAAGTCATAAGTCCAAATTTTATAATTTAAGTTCTTATATGGTAACACTAAATTATACTCTTTCCGTTTTAAAATATACGGAGTTTTAACCAACTTTTTAGTTTCAATTTATAAGAAATTTTAGGGTTTCAATAAATATAAAGTTGCATTTTTGACAATAATATTTCTACTTTATTTTTTATTTATGTAAATAATAAAGTTATTTTGTCGTTTGTGTGTATTATCTTTAAACACCTTATATTAAAAAAAACGGTGGTAGTATAAAATAAAGTTTTTCTCCGGTTTTTGTAAATTAGAATAAAGAGACTCACATCATAGTAATGAAGAGTATCAAGATAGCTGGAGAGAGTGTAGAGAGATCAACAATGGTTTCTCCACTATGTCTTGAGTTCACTACTTGGAACAAAGAACCAATCAATTTCTCATACAAACTCATACCTTCAAAAGCTTCTGAACTCCATTGAAACAAACAAAAAACACACATCTGTATCATTATAAACCCTAAAACCGTAACTCCAAGAAACACACAAAGACGACAAGACAAAAGATGAGAGTATCTCATCTTTCTCCTGTTCTTGAGTATGTAACCAAACTCTTCACGTTTCGTTACTTTCTTAAGTAACCAAATAAGAAACGTTAAAAAGCAAGGAAACAAAGTGTTTCCCATTAGTATTTGAGGGATTAAAAGCAAGAGTAGCCCTGAGTTTCTCCGAAAAATCACCATGTTTTCATTTGTAGGGACAAAACCACAGTTTGCAAAAGTAGAAACTGTTGTGAAGATTGAGAAAGTAAGAGGTGAAATGTTCTTGGAATCAAGAACGTCTTTAGCTGTTTTAACAATGGTAACGTATACAAGAAGTAAGACAGAGCCGGTTACGTGTGTTACAAGATAGTAACCAAGAACTATCAAATACAAACACTTAGAAGCTCTGTTTTTAATCTGACTAGAACCATAAACATTGCGTTGATTATTACCACTTTCTTGATCACTACGGTCTAAGTTATTAGAGCCTATAAGATGTCTGATTTTGTTATGTGGGAAGAAGTTTGTGAAATAAGAGATGTGGAAGTTAAGTAAAGAAGTGAAAACTTCACCGCCTAGACACATGAGGAGAGTGATGAAGATAAGTTGAGTGTTGGAGAAGACTTCCATGTCGATAGTAGACATGGAAGAGACTGTAATTGCAGAGACAGAAGTGAAGAAGAGATCTAAGTCATGAAGAGGTGAAGAAGTTCTTGGTTTTGAGATTTTAAGTGCTAAGAATCCAAGAAAGGTGAAAGATATGAAGTAGAGGAAGTAGAGAAAGAAAGTAGAGCAACGGAATTTAACTAACTTAGTCGCAATTGTTTTCATTTTTTTTAGGTTGGTGTAATCAAATTTTTTGGTTTTAAGGTTGGATTTATATTAGGGAATTGTATGGAATTGGTGGTACTTTTGTAATTTTTTTGAAAATTAGAAAATGTTTCATTTAAAAAATTTAAAAAAAATTATTTATTTGAGTAAAAAAAAAAATATTTTATTTTGATCCACCGTAGTCATATTCATATATATAAAGGCAGGTGCTTAATATTATAACGTGACAACACTATCTATTTCAACTCGTGTTTTTTTTTTCAGTAAAGATAATATTTTTTTTACTCTAAAAGATAAAGGGTAAGTGGAATATGATAAATTAGAAAATGAAATATATTAATTTATTAACATTTTTTTTATTATC
>KE151754.1:37708-127464 GCA_000411095.1 Aethionema arabicum | reverse complement strand
GTATTTCTATATATTTTAAACTTGTACTACGGTTATGAGTGTTTTTAATTATTATATATAGTGTTTAATTTGATAATTTTTTATTGAACCGCTTTCACACCCGCTGAACAACCAGTCAAAATCATCCCGCAAACGCACCCGTTCTCAATCGCTACACCAGTCGTACAAACAGCTTAATTCCGCTTTTAACCGCAACCGCCCGCTTCCGCAACCACAACCGCAACCGCAACCGCAGCGATTAAACCAGTCAGGCCCTAACACATGTGATTTTACTGTGTCCAACTTTTAGAATATTAATTAGTTGTGAAAACAGATAAAATACTGTGGAAGTGGTTATTGTGCGTTATATATTTTATAGTTTTCTATAACATCTTGCATGTCATTTTCAATCTTGTACATGTGCTCTTTTTATCATGCTAAATTATTCTTTTATTTATAAATAATAAACTAATTATCTTATATAATTATCTTATTATAAATTTCAAAATGTTATATAAATATAATATCTCGATTTTTGGTTGTTCAATACAATATTAATCTTATATATATATAGATAGATAATATAGATTCTCCTATTTTTGGTATTAATTTTGAAGTCAACAAACATATGTAAAAACCTCTTGAAATAAAACATTTAAATAAAATTATTCATTCAATATTTTCAAAGAGTACAAGAATCATTAAATATTTCTTCCGTCTATATTATCATTACGTAAAATAGTGAATCCAAAGAATTTAATTTTCTAAATATCTCAAAAAATGATTTAGACAACTTATAAAAAATTCGTGAAAAACGAAAAAAAAATTATAATAAAAATCAAAACGTTATTAAAAATTTTCTGTAAAATAAATAACCATCGATTTAAAAAAAAAAAAAAAACATGAGATCGTGAAGTGTGTTGTGGATTCTGATTTGTAATCTGTCTTTTCTCAAAAATCTCCACTAAACTCAGTGATTAACGTTCCATCACATATTCAGACACTACTCTCCTCCACTTCTTCCTGTTCTCTATTCAAACTCTTCACACCAAACTCTCCAACACACAAAACACAACTTTTATGTTCCTCTAATCAATTCCATTGTCAAATCAATCGAAACCTTAAATCCTAGCACAGTAAACTAAACACAAGTCTTCTTCTCTACAACATCGAAATTCTCCAAAACAAATGATTCAAATGAGATAAGAACTTGACCTTTAGATCCATAGACTAATAAGAAACAAACATGAACAAGTATTCATTGTTTTCAAGCCATATGAATACATAGAAATTGAAATTTATGGAAACATTGGTACCAGATCGAGAATCTCACTCGAATTTGTAATGTTTATCAACGGCAACAGAGACATCCCAAGTGCAACTCATACCTTTTGGGAAAACAACAAAATCACCTGCACTGATCTCTACACCTTCATTGGAACCATTAGGATACACTTTCACTTTCCCTTCTAACAGATAACAACTCTCCTTTGCTTCATACGTCCATGGAAACTTACTTGGAGGACAACCCCACCTGTGTTCACCATCCAAATTTAACTCCTTTAATCTAATCACACTTACAATCTAACACCCAATTGCAAGAAAAATTTCAGATTCCAAGATATTAGAATCTCACTGTCGTAACTCATAAGGATCGAATTCGATTACATAAAAAGCAACAGAAACGATTACGTTGATTTTGGAATCGAAAAGACGTACTTTGGCCAATTTCGAACACCGAGTTGGGTGAGTTTGGATTCGGGAGGATTCTTCTCAATCAAAATCCCTAATTTCTCAGTAGAGATTGACGACTCAGCTCGAATCGCCGCCATAGATGGTCTTCTAGGGTTGCAAGAGTAGGGTTTGTTTGTTCCGGTAAACACCAAATTAACATAACCGATGCAGTTCATTTTCTTCCCCAACAATTTCTAATTTTTTATGCTTCAAAATGTAAATAAAATTAAATCTTTTTCAATTTTTTTTCTGGGCTAATCTTCAATTTTTTTTAGCAGTAAAACATGAACCATTCATGCCTCATCTCTTCAGCAAAGCTACAAAATCATTTAGTTTCTGTAAAGAGAATTGAAATTTACCTGTTTCAAACAAATCAAATACTCTGTCACATCCAGAAGGTTCTACAAAAGAAGATTTCAGCATCACAAAAGGCTCAAGCCCAACGAAGAGTCCATTATCAATAAGCCCAGTTCAACGTTTCTTCAAAATCATCGTCTTTAGCTACAGTACAAACACAGAGAAGCATGCCATTTGAATGATGCAACAAACGAATTTGAAGAGAATTGAATTCAACTTTCTAAACAGATTTGGGATCTTAAATTCTGTGAAATAAAAACACCTGAACCAATAGAAATAAGCTTTTTCTTCTATATAAACATTTCAGCCATTGTATTGTTGTTTTAAGTTTTTTCAAGAATGAAATCGTTTTGTTACTTTACAACTTAGAGTTTTCTTATTTTCTTGCTGCTTTCAGTTTCAACAATTAGAATAAAAAAAGGTTTTGAAAAAAAAAAGGTAAAATTTTAAGCTATTTCTGTGATTTTGACCCTAACGTTTACTTCTTTCTGGTCACTGTGCTATTCTTTAAAATCTCTTCTCATTTGGTAAAGTTAGGAGTTTTGGAGAATCCGAGAAAAGCTCGAATCTTTGGCTTCTCTTTTGCGAAATTCAATGGGTAATCATTTCTTAACGTTGTCCTTGCTCCTGGTAATAGTCTGTGTAGGCGTTTCCATTATCACTACCAAGTTAAACCCTAAAGAAGCAATGGTCGTTTCTTCAGATTCAGATTTGGCTTCTGAGATTCACGGAGTCAAAATCTTGAGACAGCTTTCGGATGCTAAGCTTGCTGAACTCGGAGTCACCTCTTGGCCTACGTTAGTTTCTTCTTTCTCTTTAACCCTTTTGATTTAATCTCTACCATCGCTCCAAATTAGGGTTCGCATCTTTCATTGACCTGATTTCACCAATTTTAGCTCAGGATAGTTTGATTTTGCTTACTTCTGCTAGAGTATGTTAGCAATTCAATTAATTAGGTCTATATCCCAGAAAATTGATCCCACCAGAGATCAAAATATGTCTCAAATCTGTACATTTGTGTTACTCTCCTTTAATCTATGGTGGCTGGCTCCTAAGCCTATGTTCTTGAATGGTTTGATTCAGTCTTTACAAGGCTAAATCGTGATTGCAAACCAAGTCCAAATTAGGGTTTGGATCTTTCATTGACCTGATTTCACCAATTTTAGCTCAGGATAGTTTGATTTTGCTTACTTCTGCTAGAGTATGTTAGCAATTCAATTAATTAGGTATATATCCCAGAAAATTGATCCCACCAGAGATCAAAGTATGTCTCAAATCTGTACATTTGTGTTACTCTCCTTTAATCTATGGTGGCTGGCTCCTAAGCCTATGTTCTTGAATGGTTTGATTCAGTCTTTACAAGATCAAATGGTAATAGCAAGCCCTATTAAGATCCAATATTGGAAGTTTCAATTGATCAATACTAATTTCCAAGGAAACATGAACCGAATCCAATTGATTTTGAGTTAGAAAATCCATGATTTAGACTTTTTGGTGACCAGAATGTCAATGTAGATCCAATATTGGAAGTTTCAATTGATCAATACTAATCTCCAAGGAAACATGAACCAAATCCAATTGGTTTTGAGTTAGAAATCCATGATTTAGTCTTCTTGGTAGCTAAAATATCAATGTTGGAGTAACCATGATGATAAGTTGAGTTTTGAAATGATGATCAAATCATGTACATTGATGAAAATAATGAACAGGTGGGAAGGTAATCCAAGCAAGTTTCCATGGACGTTTAAACAGACAGAGACAATTTACTTTGCAGAGGGAAAGGTGAAAGTGAACGTAGAAGGACATGAGAAAGAAGAAGAAAGCTTTGAGGTAGGAAGAGGAGATCTTATTGTTTTCCCTAAAGACATGAAAGTTTTTTGGGAGATCACTGAAGCTGTCAAGAAACACTACAGCTTAGAAGACTAACTTCACTTTTAACTGCAACTAGGCTTTGTTGTAAGAAAATTGTGTCCTATATGCATCTGCTGGCCACTCTAAAACCACGATTCTTAGGGTATCTCCATTGGAAAACTCAAAAAAATCTAAACTTTTTTTTTTTCTCTTCAAATTTCAAAAAACTCAATAAATAAGTATCTATTTATAATATTTTCTCTTAATTTAAGATATTAAAGGAGGTTTTGAGAGAGTTAAGTGATGGTACTGGAATTGTTGATGGCTATTATCGATATATAGAAGTAGAAGTGTTCAATAGTATTGCCAATTTTAAAATTGAACTTGTTAAAACTTAAAAAGTATATATATCAAAATTGTTTATTTTAATTCAAGTTAAGTAGGTTTATTGATCAATTTGACATAGGAAACATTACCGCAAATTTTTTAATACTATAAGAAATTATATGTATATGAACATTTAAACCAAAATTAAAAAAAATATTTTAAAAAAAAATATCTAAGGAAAAGAAAAATTATCTATTATTTTGGTAATTATTAATTAAAAATATAGTTAAATAATAGATGGCCCAATCAAGCGGCGAAACCAGGTGCGGAAGGCTAAACGAGGAGATAGCAAAAACCCAATATTGCCCCTTATTTAGCTCGTCTGTAAAAGGGTAAAAACGTCATTTAACAAACCAGTCGGCGGTAACGATGGAAACCAGCGGCTAAAGGTTCTGGTTTTCATAACTTAGCGGCAATTCTTTGGCTGCTTCCGTCTCTACATAAACAAACACTTCGCTTCACTTTTCTCTCATCATCGAATTCAACAAAATCAAATCCTAAAGGAAAAATCGTAAAGAAACTGAAGTAGAAGATAAAGATGAGTTCTACAAGCAAAGCATGGACTGTGGCGGTTAGTATCGGAGCAGTAGAGGCGTTGAAGGATCAATTAGGTCTTTGTCGCTGGAACTACATTCTCCGATCCGTAAATCAACATCTCCGAAACAACGTAGCGAGATCTGTTTCTCAGGGGAGCAAAAAGCTCTCGTCTTCTGCCATTAACTCCGCCGCTAGAAGTGAAAAGACGAAGCAAGCTGAAGAATCACTCAGAACTGTCATGTATTTAAGCTGTTGGGGTCCCAATTGATTAGTGTATCAAACTCATGTACAGTTTTTGTATCCTTTGAATCATCATTAAACCTAATTTTCAATTCAACACGAAAGAAAATTTTACAAATTCGTTGCTTTACCGATTTGATAGGCCATGTGATATTAAAATACAATACAATTTATTGATGTCTTGATCTCATCCGATTAAGTAATCATACATTGAGATGATTTGATCCGTAAAATTAGGTGTTTTTAGTACAGTCAAGCTGATCCTACTTTGAAGGGGATTCTGTTATAATGTTGAATCCTACTTTAAATGCCTTGTGTTTCCATATCTGTTTATTTTTGTGTTTCTTTCTTTAACTTCTCTTTGTTTGATTTGAATTTGATTTCATAAAGATGTCTACTTCTCCATTAATTGTGTCCTTTGGTGAAATGCTTATTGATTTTGTCCCTGACACTTCTGGTGTTTCCTTGGCTGAATCCACTGGTTTCTTGAAAGCTCCTGGTGGTGCTCCGGCTAATGTTGCTTGTGCTATTACAAAACTTGGTGGCAAATCTGCTTTCATTGGCAAGGTATATGTATATATACAGGTTTAATGGTGGATTTGTGTGTTTGTGAACTTATGTTGCAGAGATATGTTTTTAATTTCAGTTTGGTGATGATGAGTTTGGACATATGCTTGTGAACATATTGAAGAAAAATGGTGTGAATAGTGACGGAGTGTGTTTCGACACAAATGCAAGAACTGCATTAGCGTTTGTGACACTTAAGAAAAATGGTGAAAGAGAGTTTATGTTTTATAGGAATCCTAGTGCAGATATGCTTCTAAAAGAGTCTGAACTCAATAAGGATTTAATCAAACAAGCTAAGATTTTCCATTATGGTTCCATTAGTTTGATCTCTGAGCCTTGTAGATCTGCTCACATGGCTGCAATGAAAACTGCAAAGGATGCAGGAGTTTTATTATCGTATGACCCAAATGTTAGGTTGCCTCTTTGGCCTTCATCTGAAGCTGCTAGAGAAGGGATTAAAAGTATCTGGAATGAAGCTGATGTTATAAAGGTTGTTGTTATAATCTGTTACTGTTTAATCATTTGTTGATTATGTTTCTGATTTTGGTGATGTTGTGGTGTGTTTAGGTAAGTGATGATGAAGTAACATTTCTTACTAATGGAGATGCAGAGAAGGAAGATGTTGTTTTGTCTTTAATGCATGATAAGCTTAAACTGCTTGTTGTAACTGATGGAGAGAAAGGCTGTAGATACTTTACAAAGGTACAAAAGGGGTTAATTAATCTGATATGATCTGTTTTTGTAGTGATTTGACTAAGTTTTGTCTGGTTTCTGAGATAGAAATTCAAAGGGAGAGTGTCTGGATTCTCTGTGAAAGCAGTTGATACAACTGGAGCTGGTGATTCTTTTGTTGGTGCATTGCTTGTTTCACTGGGAAAAGATAACTCCATACTTGATGTAAGTATAGATTTTGATGAAGTCTTTAGATTAAGTAAGTGAATGAATTTGGGTTTTGTAATGAATTTTGTAGGATGAAAGTAAGCTTAAGGAAGCTCTTGCCTTTGCAAATGCATGTGGAGCAGTTTGTACAACTCAGAAAGGAGCAATTCCTGCACTTCCAACACCAGCTGATGCTCAGCAACTCATGAAGTCTAAGTCCTAATAAATACTTCACTTTCATCTGATGTTTCCTTTGTCTGAATAAATCTAGTGTTAAATAAAGCCTATTGGCTACAGAAACACAGAAAAGAGAAAACATGAAGTAAAGAACTGAAGCCATTTGTTTATTTGATGAAAAATTACAGGCAAAAGTTACAATGTTACACAGTAATAGTAACAAATTCACATTTTCCTCCTCTTCCTCTTTTATATATTGTGAGAATGTGAACGGGTCAGATGCTCTGTGCATTATATGAATGCTGCACTTAACAAATAATCAAGAAACTCTACACTTCCTTGATGTTAAACCTCTGTTTTTCATTAGTTTTACAAGCTTATTACTCTTGCTAGATCTTCTACTTCACTTTCCTGTTGCACCTGCACTTCCATTACCACACTTTTTTCCTACAGAACAGACATAAAACACCAGTTACAAGATGATGTTGTGTTCAGGAAACAAGATTCAGATCATGATTTTCTACAAGACCAAAACTGGGTTTAACAGATCACATGCTTTAGACAGAAGAGGTGTTTGTGAAGTGATAAGCGAGAAAGAATTTATCTTGATTTGTGTAAGGCAATGATTTAGTTCAAGGAAAATCCATTTTTACAGTCATACCACTGATTCTGAAGCTTCTTTTAACTTGTTTTCAGAGAGATAACGTTCAAAAGCCCATTCTCCTCTCAAAATTCTTGCTCTGCATCTAGCTTCTAAGCTTGTTGATTCTTCATCGACAATAACAGCATCAACTCTTTCATCTCCTGTCTTAACATCTGGAATCTACAAGACAAGTGAAACAGAAATTTGAAATTTGCTAATTGCCTAATTGTTTAGTAAACTGAACAGGCTTAACAATGTTGTAGACTAGTTAAATTACCTCGTACATGGCTTCAGTAAGGATGGTTTCAAGTAAAGCTCTAAGACCCCTTGCACCTGTATTCTTCACCATTGCTTGTTTAGCAATCAGCCCAAGTGCTTTCTCAGTAAAATGCAACTTAACCTGAAATTTATGGAGCAGTCTCAAGTTAAAGCTCATAACCGCTGAAAAGTGAAGTTAAAGAGCTGCAAGAGCTTACATTGTTCATGCTAAACAATTTCTTGTACTGCTTCCCGAGCGCATTTTTTGGTTCTACAAGTACCTGCAAGGACAATATTGAGATGAACATCAAAGAAACACATTCTAATCACTAAAAGTTGAGCAACCGTTGAAGTACCTGAATTAGCTGATCCTCAGTTAGAGCTGACAAACTAACTAATATAGGAAAGCGGCCAACAAACTCCGGTATAAGGCCATACGCTGTCAGATCAGCGCTCTCGACCTGAAACTCAGATCGTCATTTCAAACTCATTGATCTGTCCAGGTCAATGAATGCACACTTGTTCAGAGTCTCTTTTGTGTTACCGTTTCTAGCAAAGATGAAGTTATTGAACCGCTGGTTACTCCACCAGTCCTCATGTTGGTACGGATAGGTGCTCCGAAACCAATTGATGAATCTTGTCGTCTAGGAAACATTAGAGATAGTTATCAATGTCCAAGAAAGTCACCAAGACACAAGAAAATATGATGAAGTACCTCTCAACTATGGTTTTCTCAAGGTTAACAAATGCTCCTCCACAAATAAAGAGAATATCTTTCGTATCTATCTGTAGATTCCATGACAAAACCATCAAAGATAAGTAAAATCTAGAACACATCAAGAAAATATGTTAATAACTTGTATTAGCTCTGCACCTGAATCTGGTCACCTCTTGGAGACTTCCTAGCTCCTTTTTCAGGAACATTTACAATCTAGACAATAAGGAAAGATGCCAAAAATCATTTTCCGATACGCACGAAAATGAGCCTCAAAAGTACCACAGTTCAGGAGCAAAACTCTAAGCAATTGCTTCTATAGGCTATACAAGAGACTCAGCTATGTAACCTTAATCTTGTAAACTATGTTTTCGACATATACCAGTTCGAAAGTAGATGAGCATCAAGCAATAAACTTACAGTGCCTTCCAGTAACTTCAAAAGTGCCTGCTGAACACCCTCTCCAGAAACGTCCCTGCTAATGTTTAAGCTCTCAGCCTGCAGAAGCAAGAATCAACTTCATCGATGAGTTTGAAGCTCGTAACGTAAGTTCCATTATGATCTTGGTTACTGACCTTTTTCGTTATCTTATCAACTTCATCAATGTAGACAATGCCCTGCTGTGCTGCTTGTACATTAAACTCAGCGGTCTACAAGGAAATAGTCTGTAAGATAACAAGACAGAAAAATGTACCAGTCACTTAAATAGAAACTGAAAAAGATGTGATTACCGTTAATAGCTTATGAAGAATTGATTCTACATCTTCACCAACATAACCAGCCTGTAAAAGCCATTCACACAAAAGTATGATGAAACAGCAACATAATGTAATCATGGATCTAAGAACTCCATTGTTATTGGAAACAGACATGAACTTTTTACCAAGATAGAAACCAAACCACAATCTTGCCTGAGTCAATGTAGTTGCATCAGCAATAACAAAAGGAACATTTACAAGCCGAGCTAAAGTTTTAGCAAGTAAAGTCTTCCCTATTATACAAGAACAAGAAAGTAATTATGTCAATGCCATAGCCACTAGAATAAGTAGCATTCAAAGGAAACAAGAGCTCATACCAGAGCCTGTTGGCCCCATCAAGAGGACATTACTCTTTTCTAATTCTACATTATCGTCATCATCAACGGAATCTGCTACTGACCTAATGTTCAAGTTTCACATGTTAGTTTCATTAGATACAACGAGAAAATGAAGCTAAGAGAGAAATCCAACCCTTTTCTCTTAGAAGTATGATGAATTCTCTTGTAATGGTTATACACAGCGACTGAAAGCACCTATAAATGAATCCCAAATCAACCATTTGATGACAAAACGTGACCTCTTTTGAGCAGTAAATGCGATATGAAGTGAAAGGAAGAACCTTTTTAGCACGGGTTTGACCAATAACGAACTTATCAAGCCATTTGCAAATCTCTTTTGGAGTAGGGAAATCACTTCCCAAATTAGCTCCTCCCCATCTGCTTTCGTCTTTGGCTGCATTGGTTAACGGAGTAATCCTCACATTGGTTTCGTTATTGAGAGGAGGAGACGGTGAAGACCAATCTTCAGGTGACTCAGAGCTAGAAGATTTGTGAGTTTCCCAGTAAGAAGATCTGAGTTTAATGTTCTTGGAAGTGGGAATATGATTGGAGTCAAATCCGTGATTGGATTGTTTCTTTGTGGATTTGAAATTGATATTGGCTGGTTGATTAACACGACCAATCTCCATAAATGTACCTTGAAGAGGAGATACATTATGAGGGCTAAAGCAATAAGCGGTTTTGCAAGTTGGGCAGAAATTGACAGCCTGAAAACTGTTGTTGTTGTCGCCGGCGGAATCTTGGTGACGGTGAAGATTAGAGGAAGTAAATTGACTGTTAGAGAAGACAAGATCCATTTGTTTTGTGCAACGAGGGCAATTCGCTTCCGCTTTTATCTTCCGGCGTGTCTGAAAACCATCGCCGCCACCACGATAACTTCCGTCTCCATCACCTCCGTCGCCTCCGCGGGTTTGCTCCCATTTGAATCGCTTCTGCAAACGATGGTGGCAACAAAGTTCCAAATTTGAGAGATGTGAAACAGGAGAAACTAAACGAGCATGAAAAGCTAAAGACTTGAGATTTCTCCATCTCCAAATTCGAGACATTTGATTAAAGATGTGATTTTGTGTAGACCAATAAATATATTTACACGAAATTGAATCGGAGAAAGACAAGTTTAGATTCAAAGAAACCACGTAGATATGGTAACTGTGAACCTTGAGATCCGAGAAGGATAAATCATCAAAAACTTATGTCCGCATCGTTTCCAAAAATGTCCGTGTGTGTATTTTATATATATATATATAAACAATAAAAACATCAAAAAGCTTCAGATTTGGACCGTAGATAGAAATAGATTTTACAAGTTTATTGCATCAGGAAAACGAGGTTACAAAGATCTCAATATAGATAGATTACAACATCACAAAATACGAAACTCAGTTTTTGGAAATGTATAGATTATTAAACTCAGAGTTCTTTTGCTTCAGAAGAGCTTATTTTCTTAGTTTGATCCTCTTCAGCTGCAATGTTAACAACTCTTGGACCTTTAACCTTTTCAGGAGATAGCTTCGAGAGGTTAATAGTAAGTACACCATTCTCGAGCTTAGCCTTGACAGAATCAATGTCTACATTGTCTGGTAGCTTAAACTGTCTCCAGAATTTGCCGTAAGATCTCTCTACTCTATGCCATTGGTCTCCTTTCTTCTCTTCCTCTCTTTTCCTTTCTCCGCTTACTCGCAGAACTCGATTCTCTTCGATTTCTATCTTTACCTCTTCTTTCTTTAGCCCAGGGACGTCAAGCATGATCTCATGCCCTTGTGCTGTTTCTTTCCAGTCTACTCTAGCTGGAGATAGAGCCATGCTCTCGTCTCTTTCGAGCTCGAATGGGATTCGTTCCAAGACTCTGAATGGATCGGGGAACCGGTCTAGCCAGAGGTCGGAGAGTAGACTGGCTGGTGTTTCGAGTGCAGAAGATAAAGACCCTTCAGTTCTTTTGATGTTTCCTAGGAACAGAGCTCCTATAAAGAGGGTTAATAAGGTGAAGTAAGGCAATGCAAGTGATCGGTGGTTCATCTTTAGTTAAGTGATGTCTTTCTTGCTTGTTCTGTTCTCTTTGATGGTTAAGCAAGCTCCAAATCTCTGGTTTATATATACTTATCTACTGAAGAATGTAGCAAGTTCTTGAAGAGTCTTGACTTGACTCTTATCTACTTTCCTTTAAGTTTTGTAGAGTGATTGGGAATGTTCTAGCTTTTTGGTTACGTTGTTGTGTCTTTGAGGGTCTTCTCTTATGTTCCAGACACTTCATGTAACTGTGGTGAGACTGAACTGGACTGGGCCATGAGACTAGTTTTTCTATGCAGGCCTAGTTTCAATTGGCCCATCAATGTAATTGGAACCAAACAGTGAACTTTGAGATGAGTTTGTTGCAGAGCCTTGGCTTCATGGGAAAGGGATGGGGGAGTTTGTATGTACCATGCTCCATTTCAGCTTCTGACATTTCTAGAGTTTCTGATCTCCATTGCCTATGGCTATTTAACTGTTACATAGAGTGGTCCTCTCATTACTTGTAGACTCCCCCATGCTGGTGTCCTTAGAAGCTTGTTCCTGTCTCTGTAAAAACATGGATTCAGAAGGCAGTAAAGAAGACATAGTTTGAAGAATATGAGAGTTTTTTTTCATTACCATTCATTGGTTTAAATGCCACCCAAGGTTGGTGAGAGAGACCAACATGTGAATCTATTAAAGTTTGTTCTTCTTAATTCCTCTGTCTATATTCAATCCTTCTCCAACTTACTCATAAATGTTAAAGAACATTTGCTCTAGATCTGTATTGTAGGTGAGGAAACTTTATATCTACCACTACTATTAAGTAAAGTTACTTACAACGGTTTGAAGGATGAAGATACAATGTGAAGTGTGTGAGAAAGCTGAAGGAGAAGTACTTTGCTGTTCAGATGAAGCTGTTCTGTGCAAGTCATGTGACAATACGGTTCACGAAGCTAACAAGTTGTTCCGGAGACATCAGCGAGTCGCCTTACAAAAGGATGCAGACAGATTCTCTAGAACTCCTCTTTGTGACATCTGCCAGGTTAAGTTGCATTCATGAGTTATGATTCTGTGTTTTAACACACTGATATTGGCTTAAAAACATATATATGCAGGAGAGAAAAGGTTACTTCTTCTGCTTAGAGGATAGAGCCTTGCTTTGCGAAGATTGTGATAATGCCATCCACGCTACGACTTCCCACGAAAGATTCCTACTTTCTGGAGTACAAGTTGCTGATCAGTCTTCAACAGAGAATTCAGGGTGCAGTACTAGTGTTAGTTCAGAAACTTACCAGATTCAGTCAAAAGGTTCTCTGAATAATCAGTACTCCAGTGAAGAAACTGAAGCTGGAAACTCTGGTGAGACAACAAGACCCCCTCCTCTTTCATCTTAGATCCTTAGCTTTATACGCTTCATGGTATGTAGCTGGGACTCCTCTAAGGTGATCTTCATATTATGCGCCTGTATAATTAGCTCAGACCACTGAAACTTCAATGTAAATAACAATCTCTCTCATATTAGCTTACAATCAATAAACCACAAAATGAAAGTCAGTCTTGTTACAGAAATGGGCACAAATCTTTAGGTAGAGTGGTGATGGCAAGTTGAACTGATCACTCGTTTCAAGAATTGTTGAAATTTGCATATAATAAATGAGGACACTATATGCAATAACTCTCCCGCTCTGGTAACTCTGTCCACATAAAAGTACACAATTTTCATTAGTTAAATCCCTTGATCTGAAGTAACCATACGCTTAAGAACAATAAAACCATCTCACCTTTAGTGAAGTATCAGCTAAATTTGGAGGTAAAAATCATCAAACGGGTCACTGTCATGTGAGAAAAACGAATCTCCTATACTATCAACTTATATTTAGAGGTTAAGAGGGCAGAGACCTAACCTGCAATCCATGGATTTGATCTTCAGTGCTGAGTCCACCATCTCAATCTGCTTTGGCTATGAATCCATACAACTCTGATATACATCACTATCAAAAATGTACATCTTTTACCTTATAGAGATACAAAGTCTCACTGCAGGTACACATAATTGTTCTGGTGTGAGATTATTATGTGTTTTGAGATGTTTTAGTTTACATATAATGCATGATAGGAGAGATTCATCGCCGGAAATGGATATTGACGACAGAAGGCGGCATGAAAAGTGTTTGTTGAATAGAGATAGCCAGTGGTAGATGTGGATGGAAGAGGAATGAACATATCTTCTTGTTCCGACCATCTGCACTTCCACACTCTGGTCCTATTCACCATGTTTCATACCATAGACAACACAAAGTTAGCTTATGTTTTTGATATCTCAAAATCTAAACAGTTAGACCCAACCTGGCTTTATCTTGAATTTTAGCGTTTGCGGCTGTCTTCGGGATATAAACTTGATTGGACTGTCTGTCGACTGCCTGTGTCTATCTGCTGCGGATATTAACTGTAAACATATGTTCAATCTAGTTAACTGAATGAACTCAATCTGGATATAAAAGACACTACAGGTTGATTATATACCTTTTCATCAAACCTAAACAGAGATTGATCGAAATATGGAGAAGGACTCTGTGACTGACAACTGAAAGGCAAAGACACCAACATCTTCTTCACAAACTGTGCAGAGACTAGTTAGATTTAACTCTCTCATCCAAATAAAAATACCGTAGTTACAAACAGAGATTATTGATTATTGACTAACCTGAGAAAAACTGTTTGTTTTGTTCTTCATATACTTAAGTTGTTCAAGAGCATAGACACTGTTAGAGTGCGACGTTACAAAGTTCATGAAAGATAAGCTACTTGATACTGTAAAGTGATCACTAAATTGCTCAAATAATTGGTAAAGATCTTCTGCTGAGTTCTGCAAATTTAGAAAGTAAAAGTTATAAAAAATGCATTTATACACAAACTAACTCAAAAAATGATTACCTGATAGAATGCTACGATGTCAGTTGTTTCCATATTATAAACCGCAAAAAAAGCTGGATGATGATCAGCACTTCTCGATATCTGACCACATTTAAAACCTAATCAACGTAATGGTAAATTAAGAAAATGACATATTATTTCAATTTAGCTATAATGTGTATTACAGAGACCTTACCCCACCATCTACGCTACCAAATTTCATTAGCAAGTGATGTCGATCCAGAAACTGAATCTGGTCATCAAAATTGGACAATAAGTTAGGCTCTTTAATTTATTATGAGATATAGCTATGAATTTCAACAGATTCAGACACAAGTCAAATATTTCACACAACTTAGTAACATCAGCACATCGTTACCTTCCAAATAATCAAGTCGACATAATCTTGGAAGTGGAAATAGAACTTCTTCTTTAGACTTTGAACCCTCTGGAAATCAAATGTACCTTAATTTGGTCAAATCCAAGATGTTGTTGATTGCTAAACTATGTAGAAAGTAGAAAATGTCATAAATAAAAAATATTCACAGAGGATGTATATGGTTCCCCTACAGAGACACACCATTCATAAGTTTGTATCAACTAAGATATCAATGTCAAATGCATCATGTCTAAACCTTCGAACTCCGTAATCCTCCTATATAATCTAACAGCTATGGTGAATGCCCACTTTACGGTAGAATATTCTAGTAAAAAGGAAGCAATAACAGATGATCAAACACCAACATACTGCACTGAAGATGTATAATCATGTACAGGGAAGACAGAGGAGTCTAAAAATTCAAGATTGCCTGAATGAACTGACAGAAAACGAACAAGTGAGAAAGAGCAGTTTAAGAGCAACTAACCAATGTCTTATCCGATTCCTCATTCCAAATCTCTCGGAATACGAAGGAAAGTAGCCGTTGCTTAATGCCACTAAGAAACGAGTTATCAGCATTTGGCTGGGTAGAATGCAACCCGTTCTCCTCATCATCATCCCTGTTTCCAAGTAGGTTCTGCGGTTTTTTCTTATCCTGAGTCGTCATTGCCTACATCAATAGCTCAGGAAGTTCAAGACAGATACTCCAAACGAGGAAGATACAGTAACTTTAGCAGTGACAATGATAGAGAAGAAATTGAATTGCCTGTGAATTAGAATCGAGGAAAAGCTCATCGTCCTCGCGGCAGAAGTAGCCAATGGCACGGACGTCAACAAGATGACCCGAATCCCTAATCTGAAGAATGTGAATTCTCTGGTAACGCATTGATAAAATCGCGAGGAGGTCATCATAGAGAAAGACACCCATATTATATGTCAAGTTAATGAAGTCATGACGGAAAACCCTCTCATCGAGAATCACACCGTCATCCAATCGGAGAAGTACGAAAGTAATTTTGTCAATAGAAGGAACGCCAGGAACAGCGTCGGGAGAAGGATCAGAGTCATGGATCTGAGCAGTAGAGGTGGCAAATAAACCGAAATGATGGGTGTGGAAGTAGAGAAAAAAGTCTTTACAGATGAGCTCATTTGCAGAAGCAAGGTTGACAGAGTAAAGATGCGTGAAGAAACTATCAAACCTGGAGGCAGAACGAGGGAGCGTAGCAGTGGAGGAATGGTCAGAATCGGAGTCAGAGGCTGAGTAAGAGAGCCAAGAGGGACGATAAACCACTAATTCCTGGTGATTACGGCTAAAGCTAATGAGAAACAGTCCATCTTCAGTGAATTTGCGGAAGGAATGGTCAGGGGATTCAACATCGTAAACAGTGAAGCTCGGAACTAGGTTTTCGTAGAATCGTCTCACACAATTCACCTGATTGTGAGGCAAATAGATAAGAAAACAATGAAGAATTAGTGAGAGAGATTCAACGATAAAAAGAGAGAAAGAGATTGACTGACAGAAGCTCCGGGAGGAGAATTGCGAATTTGGCGCTCAAAAACCCTAGCGGTGACGTTGCCGCTCGTAAACATCAGTCTATGAATTCCGGTCACTGGTAAGTGGTGTGGAGAAGAAGACGACTACAGAGAGAGGATCGTGGATTAGCCTGCAACTTGTGTAACATCGGTGTTTAAATTATCTACGAGACCACAGCCTTTTCGCTTATAGACCGAAAATGATTTAATTTAACAGTAGAAATCATTTTATAGGATTTATAAAATTTCAGTTTTACAAGAAAATAATTTATTAGGTTTTTTCATAATTACGAGTTTACCCCAACCCTCGAAAGCTGGGCTTTAGAATAAGATACGGCCCATACGGCCCATTTAACAGAGATTCATTCAAGGCGTGACCATAAAAGTGAAACCTAACATTCAACGGTGCATTCAACTCATATCCTTGTCAATGTTCCTTTTGTGCGATTTATTTCTTCTTCATAACATGGTGAGAGACTCTTCCCAGCAAGTTTTCTGATGGATATCTTCAGTTTCTTATTCTTCCGGTGAGAGAATTTGATGCTCCGTTTAGGGCTTCAAATGTTCATGTATGGTTTTCTCGGAGAAACGAAGCATGTTGCTTCAATCGATTGCGTTCAATCCATCAAGAGGTATAAGATTCAGAATAATTTGATCGAATTCGATAATTGGATTTCTTAATTTGTTCATAGAGAACCTGTAGTGTTATTTGATTGTGTATGTTCTTAGCGATCTCATTGAACTTTATTGCCGGTAATTTATGACACCGACGACACAATTATTTAAGGGATTTCATGTTCTTTGTTTACTCGTTTTCCAGACAATTGATCCTGATGGAAGCAGCAATATGGTGTTATACTTCTTTTTCGCCATACATATGAAGATAGTTGAATTCTTTATTATTCCGATCTGTAGTACGCATGTACAACACTGCTTTGGTATTAACTTTTAGATTGATGGAATTAGGAGAAGTACATCATAATTAAACTGTTCATCAAGAGTCTTGCATTTTTGCAGATTGTTGTGGCTGACCAGCAGATATCCGCCAGGATGGAAGTTCTTCGGAACCTTATCATTTGGATGGCTCTTAGCGTCTCGTGATGCAGCTCTCCACCCGCTGGTATGCCAATGTAATGTGGAGTATTTTCTCTCTCACCAGTTCAATCCTAACTTGCTATTTTTCTTACTGAAGTGGTCACCTAGGTTCTATCTTCTAACTTGCAGAGATTAGCTAAGTATGGATCATTTATGGACAAGCGTTTTTGAATAACAAATTGTTGCAATACCATTAGCTACATGTAACTCGATGCAGTCTGAATACGGCGTACTTGCAGGATATGGGTTCTTGCCTCTCCTCGTATCTGTTACAATCAAGGTAAATTCACTTTGTCTGAGAGTCATTCGGATAGTTTTCAGCTCTCTATACAAGCATTTTGTGTGCACTCTTGCCATCGCAAGTAAGTTTTAGTATGGAGAAATTGTAGCTCTTTCAAAATTAAGCTTTTGCTTTTGCTAGAGTATTCGTCTTTTCATCAAATTTGCTATCTAGGGGTTTGTCTTAAATGCTTTACGGTTTCTCAGTTTTGCTTATGAACTTTTTATTTGATGGGAATATGGTATTGGCATTTTTTTAGTATTCTAAACAGATCTACATGTGCAGGCTGGTGGCAGTGAACCATGGCGGCTCGTGATCCTATTGTGTTACACAGTATAAAGACCTACGCCAAATCACTCTCTTATAAAAGCTTAATAAATACAATTCTGTGGCCAAACCAAACGAAGGTGAAGTTTCAATACATCACGAGCATTTCAGTACTTAAAGATTTTGTGTTTGCATGATACTCAATTCTTGCAGGAAGATAGGTCAGTTCCAGTTTTTTAGCCTACGAAAAGAAAAAATCTTAAGTCTTGTTTTTTTTTACAGAAAGATGAGAAATACATAGTTAGCCTACACTAAGTGGTACGGATATATTAGACCCGCTGCCGATAGCAGCTGACTCACCTCTACAAACAAACCCAGGTTGAGACATTTGACTAGAACCTTGCTTAGTAATAGATTGCTTTGGGTTTTTACTGTACACACCAATGCATCTAAAGCAATGAAACTTGGAAGGCAGTGCATCAGAGTTCTCGATCCCAGCACATCTAGTGTGGTGCCAGACACTACAAACATCACATGCCAACATTCTCTCGCCATCATCATCATTTGCACCGCACATGCAATCAACCTTCCAGCTCTCGAGACCTCGCTCCATACGGTACCTAAGGTACCCATGTTTTGTTGAGCAACGTCCTTTAATTCTTACGACACCACTTTGACCAACTAGAAATTTCAAGGTAATCGAATCATCTATATACCCATATCCTAGGAGATCCTCCACTTCAAATTTCTTGAACATTGCATATACTTCTTGAAAAGCCTTTGCAGCTTCAGTTTTCAGGTCACCTACTGTGGAATTCAAGGGCAAAACCAGCAGCTCTGGTGGCAAGGCTGGAAACTCTTTGTTTTGGTCTGAAAGCTGTGCGGTGCACCAAAGATTGATTGCAGAGGGATTAACAACAGTGGGCAGGTAATCTTTTATGAAATGCTTACAATCAAGTATCTTTGTAGCTGCGTCAGTCATTTTGTTTCTTCGTCTCTGAGAAATAAGCGTGGCCATGGTTTGTGGGTGCAATAAATTGTCGTATAAATATTTTAAATCACGTTTGACATGCTCCACCGCTGGATAATTTACGTCTTTTTTAGATACATGGCTCACAGAGTTCACCGGCTCAAGCCTGAAGAAAGAATGTTCAATTAGAGCAATGGATTTTACACTATACAAAAGTCAAAAATCCAAGAAATTTAACCAATAAAAATCTATTCTTGAAGCTTTACCTGTACTCATAATCGTTTGTTATATGATTGCAGCGGGAGTTAACTACTTGAGATTCACCATCCGCCAACACCCCTTCCAAATGCTTGAGACAGTAGTCAAGTAGCACTGGAGAAGCAGCAGTTTTGTAAATTGACCTCTTGAGAGCCCACCTCGTGATCCAGTTAGCTTCTACACCTCCCGCAGCTTTAAGTATCTTAATCATAGCTTGCTGAACGCGTTCCACATCACAACTACTCCAACAGCACTCAACACCAGAACGTTGAGAGGCAAGTTTCTTATCTGAACTGTTCTTATCTAGTTTCTTATCTGAACTGTTCTTATCTATCAGCTGTAGGAGAAAGGAGAAGAGATCTCTCAGCGTCACAAGCTGCGAACATGAATATGACTGATAAAACCCAACAATGGAGTGAAGCTGAGTCCTTTGCATCCTTCCTTTGTACAAGAACTCAGTTACAGACATCGCTGATAGAGTCTCCACAGCACTCTGGTACGCCTCTCGTGTAAGAGCATAGCTCCCAGCTTTAAACTCATACCCCCACTCACCATACCACGACCACCCTTTAGTCACTGCGTGAAGCAGCCTATAATCCATACCATACTTCATTGACACATCCATCACACTTACCTTATTAACACCAAGTGTAGAACAAAGCCTGTCCCAAAAGTCCATAATAGCCCCACCGGTTAAGAAACCAGAACCACCTTCAATACCGTTAAGAGACAGAAGATGAGCAAATCCATTGTAGTGGATAACTCCATGGAGAAGATGAGTCTGGTTATCTAACTGAGAGTAAACCCAGTTCGTAGCTTCATCAGCTCCAAGAGCTGACTCGCACCATCCACAGCTACTGCAATCAGGTGATAACTGAGTCGACTCGCCACATCTAGAACACGACTTTTGCAGGTCAATCTCCACACCTTTGCTTTCTCTTGACCTTATAATGAAATGATACCTCTTTCTACATACAGGATGACCACTCCAGCCTTTAAAAACATAAACCCCAAAAGTTAGTTTTTTTTTTAACTTTTAAGGTTCTATCTTTTATTTATGTTTTAATAATACTATTTTTTCTTTTTATTTGCTAGAAACTTCTACTCACCAACGACTCTGCAGTGGTCACAGTAAACAGATCTGGATGATTTCGTTACGTCTTCCTCCACAACGTCGAGAGTAATAAATCTAGCCGGAAGATCTGAGCCGTTCGTCGGATCTTCAGCACTGAGCAAGATCTGCCACGTCATCAGACTAGAGAAGAGCGTCGACGGCGGGAAAGTAACCCTTGCATGATTCGATAGAAAATCTCGCACAGCAACGCGAAACGGTTGTTTAGATCTCGCTTCCGTCACCGGAAAAGTGTAGAAATCGTATTTATCGGCGGAGATCTTGTTGCTCCGTCTCGCTCTTTTAGCCATACGACCATCAATCACCGCCATCGGAGAGAAGCAAAAAAAAAAACGAATAACGCGAGAAAATAAAGGAAAATAAAATTAAAAAAAAAAAGCGTTACAGAAGAAGAAGACGAAGAGATGGAGAAAGTAAAAGAGGGGTTTTAGGTGAAAGTTTTGGCGGAGAGATTTTCCCTCCCAAAAAATAATTTAGGGTTTTGGGATATTGACCGATGACTTGAACGCTTCTGCAGGAGGAAGATAAATTATTAATATAAATAAATATTTAAAGCAGAACTCAAAAGTATTGGGGCCCACGAATCCCATATTCGAGGCGGTTCGCTTTCTCCTTTTTTTTATTTTTTTTATTTTTCAATTTAATTTTTTTAATCCTCGACTCGGTCCACTTCCATTTCATAGTTAGCAGATCTTTTTATATTTAAGGAAAATTCATTAAATATAGGGAGTATTTATGTTAATTAATCCAAATTTTTTTTAACTTTTTTTTATTTTCGTTAAAAAACTAAGAGAAATTAAATTATTACATTACTTAATAGGGGTATTAAATATCTTCTCCCATTTATACCAACAGTTTTTAGAGGAAAGTATATTCGTCGTAATTTACTTTTTTTTTTGTTAAGATATTACATAATTATAAGGAAAAATTAAGCTAAACAAAATTAATAAACTATTTGTAGATATTTAACAAAAAAAAACATATTTTTTGTTACTAAAATATTGTTTACAAAAAATATACTAAAATGATTTTTTTTTTCAAATATTAAATCCTCAATAGATACCATGTTTTTGTTTATAATTATTTAGCAAAAAAAAAGGTTTTCGTTTTTATTTAAAGGTATTAATTCAATAAAACCTTATCTTAACTACTTTCTAAATTGATGTTTGATCGAATACGAGATTACGATTTGTTTTCAAATTTAGCATAAAATCATAAATCTAGTTAACCCTTTTTAAGTAAACATGTAATTACTAATTGAATACATATTTGTCTTTATATGTTGTTTGCAAGAAGACTATATTATAATACTAATCATATCACCAAGAATATAATTTGCAAAAAAGACATATTTGTGTTCTTTCCCGCGGAATATGGTAGTTATTAAAATCCCTATAATTATTTAAAATATATCACCAAAGATAAGAATCATAAGTATTAAAGATTGACATAAATCTATGTAATAATCATTAAAAATAAGTACTCAATATTTTATTCTCAAAACAATCAAATCTTATAAGTATACAACTCTAGTAATAATTTATTAGAGAACTTCAAATCACAAACCATATAATATATCTTGTAAATTCTTAATACAATCAATTCGAATTTCGGTTTAATTTGGTTTTCTATTTTCACCTCTAAAAACTCAAATATATAATTCAAAACAAATTAAAAAAGAATCTCTAACCAACCAAAACACACAAAACTAAAATCAAATAACTAAAATTCAAAATCCTTTTTTATTCATAAATCCAACACAATTCACCAAAAGTTTTTTTTAAAAAAAAAGGGGTACAAAAATCAGAAGAAAAATCGAAAATTGGAGAGAGGAGTATCTCCTTCAGCACAAGCTCGATGTATAAAAGGCATACGATCAACGGACTTGCAAATTCCACTACAAGACCAATCAAACGAAGCTGCACATACATTACCCACTTGTGCTTTCCATTGACAATCTGGTGGTGTTCCGCAACACATTGATCGTTCGTCCACATGTTCCACTTCAAGTCCTATTAACCAAGCTCCTAACGACACATCCTCGTTCGCATACCGATGCAATATTCGCCTACCAAAACAAAAACACAATCTTTTTAATATTTGTTGGGGTTAGTTATTCGGGTCTTCGTTCGTTTCGCTTGGTTACTTTCGGTTTTTCGGTTTCATGGTTATAGGATCCATTTGGTTTTTTAAAAATTTTGGTTTATTTCCGGTTCGGGTTCAGATACTAGATAAGAAAATTCGAAAAATATCCGAAAAACCAAAAACTACAAAAAAAAAAAAAATACCTGAAAAAATACCCAAAAAAATATTAAAAAAAATACTAAAAAAACACCCAAAAAAATACAAAAAAAAAATATAGTTATTTTGAGTATTTAATAAATATTGGTTCGGCTCCGATTACTACCCAATATTCATGGATGCCGAATTTAAGATCTAAAAGATACTTTACGCTGGAACCGGAACCAAACCAAATTCTTTTTCTCGGTTCGGATTAGGTTATTTGGTTGCAGTTTTTATGCCAAGTTCTAAATATTTGATTAAGAGAATGTTAATAGTTGTTCACTTATACTTACTGGTTTGTTGAAATGTATGCAGCTAAGTCTTTAGAGATTGCGTATATTTGACCAGTTGCGTGGCGGAAATACTTGTTGCCTTCTTCTCCGAATTTCCAGTACTCTGGTTCATGGTACTTCACTCCTCTTCACACAATATTAAATAACCATAACATAAGATTTTTTAAAAATGTGTATGAATTTTTAAAAAATTGTTGTTCAGAGGAAAACTGAAGATTAAAGAAATTTTGACGATCAACAACTTCAAATTTAAAAGATTAAAGAGAATTTGACGATCGACAACTTCAAGGTTAAGTGTTTAATACATCAAAAAAGTTCAGTTTTTTTTTTTTAATTATACACATCATAACTAACAAATGACGAAAAATCAACTGACTATTTTATAAGATAATTTACAAAAACAATACATTTTTTTCATGGGTATATTTATACAAATATACAAATCCTAGAAATAAATGTATTTTTTGGTATATTGTAATGAATTTGTGTATTTTTACAAATTTCTTTTAAAAAAAATGTAATTTGCAACAAGAATACATTTTTTTCATGGGTATATTTATAAAAATACACAAATCCTAGAAATAAATATATTTTTTTGGTATATTTTAACGAATTTGTGTATTTTTACAAATTTCTAAAAAAATGTATTTTTACAAATTTCTCGTTTAATGTTATTTGTTTTTTTTAGAAATCTTAAAATGTAATGATTCGTTGTGTGTGTGATTCATAGACGAAGATAAAATTCAAATTATCATTCCCAATATTTTTCCGTCATTTTTTTTTTCAAAATGACTCTTTAAATTCAAAAATATAAATACAATTTCGAAGGAAAAAAATGAAAAATAATATTTTAATTTTGAAAATCGGGCATTACCATTAATTAGTTTAAATCCTCAAATTATCTGAAAAAATACGGTAAAAATCAAATAAGAAAGAAGAAGAAAATTGCTTACTTTTGAGATAAAACAGGACCAGACTTCATACAACCAATATAAATCCTTGGTCTTGACTGATACCTCGCAAGTGTTGTAACCAACATCCCTGGATTTACATGAACATCATCATCCACTTTCACATAAAATTCTGCGTCCCACATCGCCGCCGCCGTAGAGAAGTATAGCCTCGTCTTTGTTGAAAGCTGATGATATCCTTCTACATGTTTAAGTCTTAAGAAATCTCCATTCTCTGCATCTTCTTCGTCTATGGCTTTGTCCAATACTCCCCCTGGTGTTGCACTGTGTCCTATCACAAACCTGCATCATAGTAAATACAATTTTAAAAAAACAAATTAATTAGGAGAAATTGTAGAATTGGCCCTGAACTTTGCAGATTTTATGTAAAAGCTCTTCAACTTTAAAAATGATTTTTTAATCCTGAATTTTGATAATCAAGATTAGGGTGGTTGGGTATAAAAATCGGAACCCAAGAACCGAGTCGAGGGTTTGATTTATTTTCGGTTCCGGCGAAAAGTAACCATTGGATCTTAATCGGAATTCATGGATATCGGGTAATAATCGGATCTGAACAGATATCCATTGGGTAATAACTATAATTTTTTTTGGTTTTTTGGGTGTTTTTTGAGTTTTCAGGTAATTTTTGGGTTTTCGGTTAATTTTCAGTTTTTTGAGTAAACTTTCAGTTTTTCTGGGTATTTTTTTGGATATTCATATCGACTATCTGAACCCGAACCAAAACCAAAACCGAACTGAAACCTTCAAAGAGCTAAACGAATCCTATAATCATAGAATCGAAGAACCGAAAGTAAAAACCGGAACCTAATGTCCATCCCTAATCAAGATTTTTAAACTCTAAATCAAATTTTTAAAAAAAAATTAAAATTATGGTGTAACTTTATATTTTAAGTTCAATTTTAATTTAAAAATCCTGTAAGGTTTAAAAAAACTATATATCAAAGTTTAAAATCCAAAAAACAATTTTTAAAATTGGAGGATTTTAGAGGTCTATTTTACTATTTTCTCAATTAATTAATGTTTTTGAACAAGACATTAAATTAATATATTTATAAGAACCTGATAACAATTCCTTTCTCTTTCTCGATTTTCTTGAGTTTATCACCAGTAGGCATCCATGTCTGCCTCACTGAATCTCTTCTCTTCTTACTACTAAAAGCTGTATTGATTCCTATCACTGCAAATGCTTTCTGAATACTCTCATTCTTCTTCCCCATCTCTTCTCCCCAAAACTCACCACTTCTAATTTCACTTCTACCTCTTGCACCTAACTCCATCTCCAACGTTGAAATCGTTCTCTCTAATGATCTACATTGAGATCATGATCAATTCTATGAACAAATCTTATATCAAAGTAAATATAATTAGAATAAAGAATTTAATTACTTGACTGCTTCATGTGTTTTTGATACTTCCTTAATCATATCTTTGGATTTGCCTTCCATTAGTCTCTAAATCATCAAAAAAAAATTATCAAATGATTAGAATACAGAACAAAAAAGTATGATTCATACTAATTATATTACCATAACCACATAAATCATCTATTAAGTAATAAAACTCAAATCTGAATTTGTAATTATAATTTTTGTTCCCTAGACATTATATGTTTTAATGTTTATATAATAAAAAAAATTGCAGAATCTTCAATAGTATTTTTCAAAATTTTTATTGAAAAATTGGTAATTTATCAAATCTGAAGATAAAAATTAATTATTTATATCTCTAATAGTAGCTTTTTTTTTCTTACAAAAAATATTTTTTTAAATTTTGGAAGAGTTACTATTCATTCATTCATTCTCCATTTTGAAAAACTATTTCTTTAAATTATTTTTCAAATTTAAAGAATATTTGGAAAGATTAAAGAAGAGACTTACTCGTTTATGTTCATCACAATCTTTTGGAGAATGTAAATTATGTTTAGGAAGATGAAGGGTATTATGGTCATCTTGTTGTTCAGAGAAGTAAGTTGGAGTTAATGTCCTGCTCATGAACAGTGACCCTGCAAGAAAACTTGCAATACACAGCAAAATCACACCTTTTCCTGTTCCTGTTTTGCCCCTCATCCTTATCAATTGCTTTCTTCTTCGTTTAATTTATCTTTCAATTTTATTAAATAAACTCAGTACACAGAAGGTAGTTGCAGAACGGCAATGGCGTTTGATGTTTATTTCGCTCTGCCTTCTCTCTCTATATTGATTTGTGAGAGGACATAGAGTTTTTACATACAATTTGCATGTTCTAACTAACTTCGTCTTTAATTTGCAACTTTTTCAAAATTACTAATTAAGTCCTCAAAATCTTTTTTTTCTTTTTGAAGTACTTGTTATTTATTTAATTTAATGTTTATTTTGTTAACATTTTAGTCCATTAATTTATATCTCTGTTTTGCAACGTTTGAGGATTAGAATTTTAAAAGAAAAAGATTAAAGATAAAACTATACCTCTAAATAAAATATTTGATGTATGATGGTTTCTAAAGTTTTTTTTTCTAAAACTTTTATTTTTATTAAAAATATTTTTTAATATATAAACATCAAAGGTATTGAACTCAGTTTTTAATAACTAGAAAGATAAAATTAAAGCAATTTAATTATATGTTCATTTCATAACAGTTAGACACACACACACACACATATATATATATATATAAATACTATTTAACATGTTCCATAATTTATTTATAACTTTTTTTTGCCGTTGTCTCTAAAATACATTCTTTTTAATTTTCGAATTTTGATAAAGAAAAAAAAGTTTATAAGTTTTAATATTTATACTAGATATCTAAACCTACAATCTAATCAATTTAAAATCGAGTAGTAGTTTTGAAATTAATCTTTAATTTTATATTTGAGATTTAATTTAGACTTAAAAAGTCCGCTCATCAAATTATAAAGTTAACAAACAATTTAGATCGTTTAAAATTTAATAATTCAGATATTCCAATTAATAATAATTTTATCGTTTAAACGGATTAAAACTACCACAACAGATACCAACGTAACTAAACAAATCTTTATAATTAAAGATTCAAGATTTAGCAAAATCTTGAAAAAAAAACTCTATATAAACAACACGAAGAGTCGTAATTAGTCCAACTATCTTCTTGAAAAAATCAACGATTTAAAATCACTCTAAATTTAACAACTACATTGTTGGGAGATTCGATGGAGGATGATACGACATTTACGAAGCTTTTTGTGGGAAAATTAGCAGTAACAAGCAACGAAACCTCTCTCACAAATTACTTTGAAGAATTTGGGAACATTCTTGAAGTCGTCGTTATCATTGACGGAGTTACTGGCAGATCCAAACGCTACGGCTTTGTAAACGCTTTTTTCCCCTTTTAATATCTTTCTTTAACGATTTCCTCACTCGTTTTTAACTTTTTTTTATAAAAAAAAAGCTTATATCTGTTTAATTTATGTATCGATTTGAGTAGGTTACTTTTGAAAATCCTCAAGATGCTAAAGCCGCCTGCAGTGATGAACATCCTTACATTGATGGGTTAAGGGTTGTATGTCGTCCCGCAACAAATCAATCTCCTCCTACTCAAGGTACTGTTTCTTGATTCTGTTTCTTGAATCACTCTAAAATTAAACTACTTTTCTCTAATCTCTAACACATTTGGTACTGTTTCTTGAATCTCTCTAAAGTTAACTACTATTCTCTAATCTCTAACACATTTGGTACTGTTTATTGATTCTGTTTCTTGAATCTCTCTAAAATTAACTACTGTTCTGTAATTTGTAAGACATTTGGTACTGTTTCTTGATTCTGTTTCTTGAATCTCTGTAAAATTAGCTACTGTTCTGTAATTTGTAAGACATTTGGTACTGTTTCTTGAATCACTCTAAAGTTAACTACTGTTCTGTAATCTCTAACACATTTGGTACTGTTTCTTGAATCTAGTACCATCTCAACTCTCTTCTCCTCCTTCTCCTAATCATGGTACTGTTTCTTGATTTTGTTTCTTGAATCACTACTATTTCTTGATTCTGCAGCAGAAAACGCTACAAGAAATGAAGAAAAAGATAGTAGGACGGTATATGTGGGAGGAATCACATGGGGAACTAGCCCAGACATTCTCTTGGATTACTTTGAAAAGTTTGGGAACATTCTTAACATTGTCATTAAAACTGATGCAAGACCCACAGGCATCGCTTTTGTAACTTTTAGTGATCAGAAACAAGCTCAGGCAGCTTGCGCTAATCAAGATACTTACATTGATGGGAAATTGGTTTCCTGTAAAATAGATCTAAGACCTCAACACACTCCTTCTCCTAATCATGGTATGTATATGTATATAAAAACATAATCTTTGAATACTGTTCATTTCTTGATTCTTTTTTTTTTGATCTTGGAAAAAAAACTAGCAACTTCAGGACCAAGAATGCATTTTCCTACACCTCCTCCTCCCCCACGTCCATTCTTTCATCCCACAGTTCCTACTTACCCTCATCCTTATGTGTACGTAACTTTCCATCTTCTTGTTTTTTAAACTCTGTGTTTTTTTTGGGTAAACTCTGTTTTCTTTTGGGTAAACTCTGTTTTTTTTTGGGTAAACTCTGTTTTTTTTTGGGTAAACTCTGTTTTTTTGGGGTTAAAAACAGAGCTTTAGGAGTTTGTTATACACAATAAGTAAAGAGTCTATGGTTTTTGAGTCAATTGAGTTAAAATCAAGTGAGATATCTAAACTCATTGCTCTAAAATGGACTAAAGAATATATATTATCTTGCCAGGTGCCCTGACTACAATCCTTATTATAACCCCGAGGTGTGTTGAATTTGCTTTTTTATTTAGTATTGAAATTAGATTAGATAATTAAGTATATGTTGTGTATATTGAATTAAAAATTATTGATAACAGAGCTACTATGGAGGAGGAGGACCAAATGCAAATGGAGCTCCCTACAATGGTTCGGTTCCCTACAATAACCGATAAAAAGTAACCGGTTTAGGGTTGGTTGGTTATTAGTGATTAGAAATCGGTTTAGATTGAGATTTTAGGATTTGAGAGAATAATATTTTGTGGAAAATTTGGGGGTTTATTCAATAATTTTGGATTAGTTTCAATAAAGAAGTTATTTGATTAGTCAAAGAGAAAGATTTTTTTTTTTGTTTTTCAACGGATGAAGAGATATTTCTGTTATTTAATGTTTTAAACATTTTAATTATTAAATTTATATCTATATCTTCTAGTCACACCAATTATACATATGTATCTATATTATTGAACATGTTTGATAATTTACTATACTATGTAAATAAAACCATAAACTGTATTGAAAATTTAAATTAATATATTTTTTAAATGTTTCTGTAGTTATGTATATTGATTTCATCAATAAAATTGATATATATTATATTTATATATAAGTATATAACTGTTTATTAGTATTAAATTTTATTATATATTAAAAAATCTATAAGTAAATGAAATTTTACTATGTTTTCACTGTTTCAGAAGCCCAAGATAGAATAGAAAGGTCCACACCATATGATATTTGCGCTGGAAATGGGCCCATTGGAAATGATATTCCAGTGTGCGAGTGTGTACCGAAGAAAAAGATGGACTGCTATGGCTTCTCAAATCTCATAGTTTAACGAGTTAACTGGGTCACTTGAGGAAAAAAAAAAAAAAACGAGTTAACTGCCAGAACAAGATTACAACGGTAACTAAACAATTCATCACAAAGATCTTCTAAAGATTCAAGAATTACAAAAATCTTGATGGGAAATGTTTATAAAGAAGGTTCTTCCTCTATCGCTACGATAAATCACTCTAAAATTAACTCTCACATTTTTGGCGGGATCGTTGATTTGGGTGAATCTGGTAGCACAAATCCGCGAGAAGAATGGGAGGAGATTTGAAATTTAGGAGGTTATTTGTAAGAGGTTTATCATGTAACACCAGCGACGCCGGTCTAAGGAATTACTTCGAACAGTTTGGAGTCGTTACTCAGGCTTACGTTGTCAATGACAATGGCATATCCAAATGCTACGGCTTTGTATGCATTTCTTCTCTTCCGCCTTATACTTCTTTTGTAGCTTAAATTAAGCTTATGGGTTTATCATATAACTGTATCAATTGAGTAGGTAACTTTTGTTAATACCCGAGTTGCTACTATTGTGTGCAATGGATCTCATGTCATTGATGGAAGTACGGTTAACTGTAATCTCGCAGCTTTTCCAGTTCGAACCTCCGAACCCTCTTCTTCTACTAACACTGGTATATAATCTCCTAATGTTTCTTGATTATACAAGATTGTATAAATATGATCTTAAAGAAGAATGCTCATAAGATGTTTGATTAAATGCCAGGACCGAGAATGCAATTAGGTGGAGCTGCTCCACCTCCTCCCCCGGTTCCATTCTTCCCTTATCCACTTCCTTACGCTAATCCTTATGGGTACTTTCTATTTAGCCATTTTTGTCTCCTCAACTCATTCCTCAAGATGCACCAAAGAATCATCTTTCTGCTGTCTTGGAACTTTTCAGGTCCCTTAACTATCCAATGTCACTGTATAATGTACCACCGTTTCACCCATATAGCCACCCTCCAGGTAGTTATCAATCTGCTACCTTTAACAACCCAATACATTGTCCTAGAGAAATGTATGTTGCACCACCGGTTTACCCATATGGCCAAACTTCACTTACTCACAATACCCTAGCCACCACAAGTAACAGTAGCCAAAATGGTGGACAAATGTATGGTCCTAGATCAATGGCTGGTTACGAAATTGGCCAATCTTCAGGTAGCAATGGAGCTGCTACTGATAATAGTAATACCTATGATCAGTATGGTTTACCATCGGAATTCCCATATGAGTATGACCAACGTCGTCCAGGTAGAAATGAACCTTCAGGTGCTGGTTATTTTCACCAGGTAAGTAGCCAAAACACACGAAACGCTGGCCAAAATGATGGTAATGGAAGAGGAGGACCAATGAGAAGACAAAGGCGATATAGAAGATGATAGATTTGTAAATAGAATTAGATTGGATACTCAAAACTTGCTCTCTTCACCCTGCACTTGTACAAACTAAATGATGAAAGAGATTGATAACAAATATGATTGTAATGATATATTTCAGTAACATAACATTTTAAATATTTTATAGCCGTGAAAATTAGGCATTTTAATTACTAGATTTATATCTTTATTTTGCAACGTTTTCGTAAGTATTTCTCACTTAATAATACCCATTGAAATTATTTATGAGCATAAAAGTTTTAATGATAAAATTGTGCATCTATGTAAATTACATTACATGGCATAACGTCAGTTTTAAATTATTTTCATAGGTGGTATTTTTATTATTTTAAAAGTATTTAATTTTAATTATCAATAAGTAATGAAACTAAAGATGAATTTGATCTTCATTTCATAACAATTATTGAACATGTTTGATAATTTATTTTTAACTATGTAAATAAAACCATAAAATAATATGAAAATTTAGATTAATATTCTTTGTAATGTTTCTGTAGTTATAAATGTGGATTTCGTCAATAAAATTGATAGATACATTACATACATACATATATGTTTATTTGTATATTATATATTAATAGACATTATAACTATGCTTTTACTGTTCCCGAAGCCCAACATAGAACAGAAAGGTCCAATAGGTTAAAACGAGGATAACAAATGATATTTTGAGGTGGAAATGGGCCCATTGGAAATAGTGTTCCAGTGTGCGAACGTGTACCGAAAGGGGTGGACTGCTATGGATCTTACCTTTCCCTTTCGACTTCTCAAATACCAGAACAAGATTACAACGGTAACTAAACAACTCTGTACAAAGATCTTGAATAAAAAATTAATAATTAAATTTTAAAGATTCAAGAATTACAAAAATCTTGATGGGAAAAGTTTATAAAGAAGATTCTTCCTCTACGTTACGAGTAATCATTCTAAAATTAACTCTCACATTTTTTGGCGGGATCGTTGATTTGGGTGTTTCTGGTAGCACAAATCCGCCATAAGAATGGAAGGAGAAGAAGATACGACATTTACGAAGTTGTTTGTAGGAAATTTATTACGTAGTACCAACGGAATCGGTCTTAGGGATTACTTCCAACGATTTGGAACCGTTGCTGCGGCAAACGTAGTCCATGATGCCAATGGCAAATCCAGATGCTTTGGCTTTGTAAGCATCTCTTCTCTTCTCTTCTGCCTTATACTTCTTCGGTAACTTTAAGCTTATGGGTTCACCATTTATGTATCGATTGAGTAGGTAACTTTTGTTTATCGGGAAGGTGCTGCTATTGCGTGCCAGAATCGATTTCATAACATCGATGGGAGAAGGGTTAACTGTAATCTCGCAGCTTTTCCAGAGGAAATATCCCAAGAATCTTCTCGTAATCGAGGTATATAATCTCCTAGTGTTTCTTGATAACACTAGACTGTGTATATATATATGCTCATAAGGTGTTTGATGAAATGCAGGACCCAGAATGCATTTTGGTGGAGCTGCTCCAGATCCTTCCTCGTCTCCATTCGTTGGCTATCCACTTCCTTACATTAATCCTTATGGGTACTAGTTTCCGTTTAACCATTTTGTTTTCTCAACTCGTTGCTCAAGATTTATTAAAGAATCATCTTTCTGCTATCTTGAAACTTTTTAGGTCCCCTAACTACCCAATGTATGGCCCTGTACGAATGTATGGTGTACCACCGGTTTACCCATATGACCAAACTTCAGGTAGTGATCAACTTGCTACCTCTAACTACCCAATGTATGGTGTTGGACCAATGTATGGTGCTGGACCAATGTATGGTGTACCACCGGTTAACCCATATGACCAACCTTCAGGTAGTAATCAACCTGTTACCTCTAACAACCCAATCCATGATCCTGGAAGTGTACCACCGGTTCATACATACGGCCAAGCTTCAGCTAGTAATGAGCCTGTTACCTCTAACAATCCAATGGATGATCCTGGAAGTGTACCACACGACCAAGCTTCTGGTAGTAATGAATCTACCAATGATTCAGCCAATTCATCAGGTTTTGCATAATCTCAACATGCTTGCTTCTATCTTATAGAAAACTTGGAGAAAACAGAGACACTGATGTTGTCTGCAATGTCTTTTGCAGTGGAAGAAGTTACGACAATAAGACTGGAGGTTTACCGTTGATTCTCTGACGTTGTGTACAGAAGCAGACTAATTGCACTCACAAAGGCAAAGATTCGTTACTAACATTCATACATATGTAATGTACCTGAAGTTCCACATAGATGAATGATGATAGACCATAGATTTTGTAAAGTTGTCTTTTCATCAAGAAAGATACAAACACAGAAATTCATCAATAAAATTTAAAATTTTGTATGTATTTTATATTGAAAATTGAAAATAAAACCATAAACTGTATTGAAAATTTAATTTAATATATTTTTTAAATGTTTTTTTATCCCCCGATATTTTTTAATTGTTTCTGTAGTTATATATATTAACTTCATCAATAAAATTGGTATATATGTAAGTGTTTATTTGTATTAAAATTAATTATATATTAAAAGAAATTATAAGTAAATGAAAATTAAATTACTATGTTTTCGCTGTTTCAGAAGCCCAAGATAGAACAGAAAGGCCCAATAGGTTAAAATGAAGACAATAAATGATATTTAAGCTGGAAACGGGTCCACTCAAAATAATGTTCCAGTGTGCGAATGTGTACCGGAAGGGGTGCACCAGTATGAATATTGTCTTCTCTTCTCTTCGGCTCTCAAATCTCATAATTTTACAACGGCAACTAAACAATTCTTCATTTATGGATATAAATTTGAAAGATTCAAGAATTACAAAAATCTTGATGGGGAAAGTTTATAAAGAAGATTCTACCTCTACGATAAATCTCACTCTAAAATCAAATTTCACATTTTTGGCGGGATCGTTGATTTGGGTGTTTCTGGTAGCACAAATCCTCGAAAAGAATGGTAGAAGTTCAAGGAGATATTAAATTTAGGAAGTTGTTTGTAGGAAATTTATGGCATGGGACCAACGAAACCTGTCTAATAAATTACTTCCGAGGATTTGGAGTCGTTGCTGCGGCACACGTTATCAATGATAGAGATGGCAGAACCAGATGCTTTGGCTTTGTATGCATTTCTTCTCTTCTCCCTTTACTTTTTAAGTATCTTTAAGCTTTATGGGTTTATCATTTGTGTATCGATTGTATAGGTAACTTTTGCTAATCCCGAAGCTGCTACTGCTGCGTGCCTGATTCGATTCCATTTCATCGATGGAAGAACGGTTAACTGTAATCTCGCAGCTTTCCCTTTACAAGATGAAGAACCTTTTCGTAATCGTGATATACAATCTCCTAGTGGTTTTTGTTAACATTTGATTGTGTAAATATGATCTTAGAGAAGAATGCTCATAAGGTGTTTGATTAAATGCAGGACCTAGGATGAATTTTGGTCCACCTCCTCCACATCGTTCCCCGTTTCCATTCTTCCCTTATCCACTTCCTTATGCTAATCCTTATAGGTACTTTCTATTTAGCCATTTTTGTTTGCTTAAATCATTCCTCAAGATGTACTAAAGAATCATCTTTCTGCTGTCTTGAAACTTTTCAGGTTCCCTAACTATCCAATGCCAATGTATGGTGTACCACCGGTTTACCCAATTCATGGTCCTGGAAGTGTACCACCGGTTCATCCATACTATCCAATGCCAATGTATGGTGTACCACCGGTTTACCGAAATGGCCAACCTTTAAACCAACCTGCTACCTTTAACAATCCAATGCATCGTCCTGGTCAAATGCATGTTGCACCACCGGCTTACCCATATGGCCAAACTTCACTTCCGGTAACTACCCTAGCCAGAAGCCAAAATGGTCGTCCAATGTATGGTCCTAGATCAATGACTGGTTTACAGTCAGTTCACGAAATTTGCCAATCTTCAGGTAGCAATGTACCTGCTACTGATAATACCTCAGAAACTAACCTAGCCACCACAAGTAGCACTAGCCAAAATGGTCGACCAATGTATGGTCCTGGATCAATGATTGGTTTACCGTCAGTTAATGAAATTGGCCCATCTTCAGGTAGCAATGGAGCTGCTACTGATGATACCTCAGAAACTACCCTAGCCACCACAAGTAACAGTAGCCAAAATGGTCGACCAATGTATGGTCCTAGATCAATGACTGGTTTAGCGTCAGTTAACGAAATTGACCAATCTTCAGGTAGCAATGGAGCTTCTACTGATAACTACCCAATCTATGATTTACCATCGGAATTCCCATATGAGTATGACTAACCTCGAGGCAGAAATGAACCCATCTAGGTACTGGTTATTTTCAGCCAAAATGATGGTGATAGAAGAAGAGGACCAAATTTTATGAGTAGACAAAGGGGAAATAGGAGATAGTTGACTTGATAGTTAGATAGATTTGTAAAGGTTCTATTCTTTGTAAATAGAAAAGATTTGATACTGCAAGAGATGGAAAACAAACATGACTGTAATGATATATTTCAGTGGCATTTGATAAAAGGAGAGTAACAATATAAGTATCGTTTCATGTGTTATGCATTTTGTTTGAATTCACATGTGCTTTAAGATATTAATGTGCAATGATGAATCTAAACGTATTAATGTATTAGAGAACATACCTTAGGCATATTAGGCAACAGGTTTGAATCATATGAGCTGTGTAGAACACTTGAGTAGTTTCCAGCATGCCCTTGAACTCTGTTTTTAATGTACAAGTTGAGATTTTGTACAGTATAGTTGATGAGATCAAGCTCTTGCTCATTTGGTGAATCTAGAGTTTCTGAACTGTGTACATGTGTTAGCAACTCTGTCCCTGTCCAAAGTTAAGATAAAGCTTTAACATCACTTGGAGATGAGCTCAGAGATGGCTACGCATGCACTGGTTTTGCTGCTTGTTTTTCCTCACAGCCATAGAAATTGGGTTTAGCATCTGTTGGAAGAGAACTGTTGAAGTTGAACCTCTGCAAACACTTAGGTTGATTTTATTAACATTAGTCAGATACTTGGGCCGTAAGAAGGGCCCAAATTAAGATTTTTTCCTTATATTAGAGGAGAATAAGGTTGTTGTTAGAATTAGGGTTTGCAAAATGTTGCCGAATTGCAGGTTCTCCTTCACCTCTGGAAGAGAGAGAGATGAAAGTAGATCCTGACTTTGACCAAAATGACTCTGATGCCAAGACCATATCTACTCTTTTCTCATAGTCCTCATAGTCACGGATAATTTGGAAAGCAGGCCAATTCTTGGTATAAGGGTCAATTTGGTCGAAATCAGGATCTACTTTCTGAAAGTCAGGATCTACTTTCAAAAAAATGCAAGCTCCCGGGGATGAAACTCCATCTTCCCCCTTTTAACCATCCATTCAAAGATCTACCAAAAGAAAAAACTTTTATAAATCATAACAAAATCTAAACCAAGAAAACCGATGAATTCAATGTTTAAGATAGACCACCTCGAGTGCATATTCATATTTGCCGTCTTTCTCAAGCTGCTCTGCCCAGCCAACGAGATCCTCTTTAGTGACGGAAATACCCTTCTTCTCTTCCTCCTTCATTATCAAATCTAAGATGTCACTGATAAGAAAATGCATAAAACATAAGAATCTTGCTACATTATCATTTCTTTGATATTGGAGATGATAATGTAGCAAATATAAGAAAGATAAGAATCTTGGAATTTGATAAAGGAGAGCAACAATAAAAGTTTCGTTTCATGTGTTATGCATTTTGTTTGAATTCACATGTGCTCTAAGATATCAATGTGCAATGACGAATCTAAACGTATTGAATCATATGAGCGGTGTAGATCCTGCTGCGTTTCGCGGCATTTTGAACATTTTGCAAACCCTATTCTCTCCTCTAATTAAGAAAATGATGTTAAAAAACAAAATGTTGAAGATGCGGCCAAATGCAGCAGGTTCTCTGGATTAGTTTCGATCCAGAAGTTATTTGATTAGTCGAGATTTTTTGTATTAATTTTATAAATTTATTTTTGCATTGTTTTCATATGTATTTCTCAATAAACATAAAATTATATAATATATAGTTATAAACATTGAATTCGTTAATAAAATTGATATCTTTAACTGTTTATTTGTATTAAAATTAATTAAATACTAAAATAAATCTATAAGTAAAGGTGTCAACATGACTTAACGGGTCATATTGCGGACCTATAGTATGTTTTGAAAAAAATTAAAAAGAAAAATGAATTTATAAATTTAGTTAAACTAGGGTAATAAGGTAAATATATATACAACTTAAAAACTTATTTAGTTTTCGTAAAAAGAAAAAAAAACTAATTCAGTTAGTAAATGATAACCATTAGAGAAAGAAAAAAAAGAGAAGAAGAGAAAGAAAAAAAAAATGATAACCATTAAAACAAATCGTATAGTATAAATTAGATTTCATATGTAAAAAAAATAATAATTAGATTTCATATAAATCCTGATGGTCTAGATAATATAGAAGGGCCCAATAGGTTAAACCCAAACAATACCTGAGGTGGAAATGGGCCCAATAGAAATTGTGATCGAGTGTGCGCATGTGTACCGTAAAGGGGTGGACAAACTATAGATCTTGCCCCTTTCCTTGCCAGAACAAGATTACAACGGTAACTAAACAAAAATAGTTAAATTCTAAAGATTCAAGAAGCATAAAAATCTTGATGGGAAAAGTTTATAAAGTTCTTTCTCTACCGCTACGATAAATCATTCTAAAAATCAACTCAAACATTTTTGGCGGGATCGTTTGATTTGGGTGTTTCTAGTAGCACAAATCCGCCACAAAAATGGCAGAAGATACGACGTATAAGAAGTTGTATGTAGCTGGATTATCATATATTACCAGCATAACCGGTCTAAGAGATTACTTCCTACAATTTGGAACCGTTACTGAGGCTACCATTGTTAATGATAGACATGGCAGATCCAAAGGCTACGGCTTTGTATGCATTTCTTCTCTTCCGCCATAGACATCTTCGGTAACTTTAAGCTTATGGGTTTACTTTTTATGTATCAATTGAATAGGTAACCTTTGGTAATCCCCGAGATGCTGCCACTGCATCTTTCTATCGATTTCATATCATCGATGGGAGAACTGTTACCTGTAATCTCGCAGCTTTTCCAGTTCGAATATCCCAACCCTCTTCTTCTACTTACCGTGGTATGTAATCTCCTAGTGTTTCTTGATACTAGATTGTGTATATTTATGCTCATAAGGTGTTTGATGAAATGCAGCACCCAGAATGCAATTTGGTGAAGCTACTCCACATTCTTCCTTGTCTCCATTCGTTCGGTATCCACTTCCTTTACACTAATCCTTATATGTACTTACCATTTAACCATTTTTGTTTGCTCAAATCATTCCTCAAGATGTACTAAAGAATCATCTTTCTGCTATCTTGAAACTTTTCAGGTCCCCTAACTATCCAATGTATGGTCCTGTACAAATGTATAGTGTACCACCGGTTTACACATATGGCCAACGTTTAGGTAGTAATCAACCTGCGGCTTTTAACAACACGATGCATGGTCCTAGAAGTGTACCAGTGGTTTACGGCCAAGCTTCAGGTAGTAATGGACCTGCTACTGGTAATACTCTGGTAACTAACCAAACAACATGTAACGCTACTGAAACTGATTCACCAATGTCTGGTGCACCTTCACCAGCTAATTCATCACCCAATTCATCAGGTTTTGCATAATCCACCACATTGGTCCTTCTGTCTATAGAAAACTTGGAAAAAAAACAGAGGTACTGATGTTATTAGCAATGTCTTTTGCAGTGGAAGAAGCTTCACCTTGAAGAGTGTTGGTTTTACCTTTGATTCTCTGACGTTGTGTATAGGCAGAGTAATTACACTCACAAGGCAAGATTTGTTACTAACTTTCATGCTTATGTACCTGAAGTTCCACATACACCATATAGATTTTACATATTGTCAATGTTAGAACACAAATTCTCATTTACAATATAAGCAATGGAATTGTAAAGGATATGATCCTGTAAAGAATTAATCAACTAATCATATGAAAGTTAAAAGTATTTAATTTTAATTATCAATAACTCAATTTCATAAGAAGTATATATATATATTAAAGATAAAAGTATCAATAACAATAAAATTAAAGATTAATTATATCTTCATTTCATAAGAAGTATATATATATTATTGAAAATTTTAATTAAACTTTTTAATGTTTCTATAGTTACAAAATATTGACTGCATTAATAAAAATTGATATCTATAAAAGTTTATTCGTATTAAAATTAATTATATACTAAAATAAATCTATAAGTAAATGGAGACGATGAAGCTTACCAATAGAAATGGTGTTCAAGTGTGCGCATGTGTACCAAAAAGAGGTGGACAACTATGGATCTCGTCTTACTTGCCACAACAAGATTACAACGGTAACTAAAACAATTCTTTATAAAGTTAGTAATTAAACAGTTATATAAATAATAATTCAATTTCAAAAGATTCAAGAATTACAAAGATTCTACCTTTACGATACATTTTTGGCGGGGATCGTTGATTTGGGCGTTTCTCGCAGCACAAAATCCACGACAACAATGGCAGAAGATACGACGTATAGGAAGTTGTACGTAAGAGGAATATCACTTAGTACCTCCGTAACCGGTCTTAGGGATTACTTCCTACAATTTGGAGCCGTTTCTCAAGCTAACATTGTCGTTGTCAATGGCGAATCCACAGGCCATGGCTATGTATGCATTTCTTCTCTTCTCCAATTACTTCTTCAGTAGATTTAAGCTTACGGGTTTATCGATTGAATAGGTAACTTTTGTTAATCCCCAAGATGCTCTCACTGCAAGCCTGAATCCATATCATATCATCGATGGGACAACAGTTAACTGTAATCTTGCAGCTTTTCCACCTCAAGTATCCCAACTCTCTTCTCCTTATCTTGGTATATATTCTCCAAGTGTTTCTTGATAACACTAGATTGTGTATGTTCTTATGGTGTTCGATAAAATGCAGGACCTAGAATGCATTTTGGACCACCTGCTCCACATCCATACCCGTTTCTATACTTCCCTTATCAAGTTCCTTATACTAATCCTTATGGGTACTTTCTCTTTAGCCCTTTTTGTTTTCTCAACTCGTTGCTTAAGATGTACTAAAGAATCATACTTTTTGCTGTCTTGAAACTTTTTTTCAGGTCTCCTAACTACCCATTGTCAGTGTATGGTGTATCACCGGTTTACACATATGGCCAACCTTTAGGTAGTGATCAACCTGCTACTTTTAACTACCCAATGCATCGTCCTGGAGAAATTTATGTTGCACCACCGGTTTACACATATGGGCAACTTTCAGGTAGTAATGGACCTGCTACTGGAAATATACCGTTAACTACACAAGCCACAAGTTACACTAGCCAAAATGCCGGACCAATGTATGGTCTTGGACCGATGTATGGTACTGGGCAAATGTATGGTCCTGGACTGATGTATGGTCCTGGATTGATGTATGGTGCTGGACAGATGTATGGTGCTGGACCGACGTATGGTGTACCACCGGTTTACCCATATGGCCAAACTTCAAGTTACACTAGCTACTGGAACCTCCATATGAACCCATATGAAGTTGCTACTGGAAATACCCCGGTAACTATCCAATCCACAAGTAACACTAGTCAAATTGGTGGACCTATGTATGGTCCTGGATCAATGACTGTTGTACTGCCGGTTAACCCAACTGGCCAATCTTCAGGTAGTAATGGGCATGCTAATGGTTATACCCCGGTAACTACACAAGCCACAAATAACACTAGTCAAAATGGTGGACCTATGTATGGTCCTGGATCAATGACTGGTGTACTGCCGGTTTATGCAAATGGCCAATCTTCAGGTAGTAATGGACATGTTAATGGTTATCGCCCGGTAACTACCCAAGCCACAAGTAACACTAGCCAAAATGGTGGACCTATGTATGGTCCTAGATCAGTGACTGGTGTACCGCCGGTTTACACAAATGGCCAATCTTCAGGAAGTAATGGTCATGCCCCGGTAACTAACCAAACCCCATTTTACACTAATCAAAATGGTAATGTCTAATGCATCTTCATCAGGTAATTCATCAGGTTTTGCATAATTCACATGCTTGCTTCTATCTATAGAAAACTTGGAAAAAACAGAGGTACTGATGTTATCAGCAATGACTTTTGCAGTGGAAGAAGCTCCGCAATGAAGACTGGTGGTTTACCTTTTGATTCTCTGACATTGTGTACAGAAGGACTGATTACACTCACAAGGCAAGATTCGTTACTAACTTTCATGCATATGTACCTGAAGTTCCACATACACCATTAATGTTACAAATTGTCTTTTCATCAATGTAAGAACACAAATTCTTTCAACATCAAAAAAGACACAAAACACAAATTCTAGCATTATTTGAGTTATACAGAGATAACGGTAACTTACCTTTTCAACAAAGATATACATTGATACATCACAACTCGACCACTGGTAGCGATGCTGTTAACTTGCTCTGTTCAGTCTAATTGTACAAACTGAAAGATAAAAGAGATTGAAGTTACCAAGATTAGCACAGAACATAAAACATAATTTCAACTAAAGGTACTGTACATATCTGTTTAAAGCTTTGACTAAAGCATATACATAAGCCAAAGTAGAACTTGAGTCTTATAGACCTCATATACAATAAACAATGTGTTGCATCATAGCTTTGCCTAATGGAATTGCAAAGGGAATAAGCCTGCAAAGAATCGATCAACTAATCATATGAAAGTTGAATTTTTTTGGTTGTATACATCCATAGCGTCAGCTGGGTTTGTCTGCACATTCAAAAACAGAACTGTAGACGAGAAGAGGATCAAAACAGTAGCTTATGAACGTATACATTTGATCCCCTCACAAATAGCCAACCAAATACCAAAGAGTGATAAACAAATAGCTGCATCAATGGCAAGAACAATCTTTACTTGGCGCCGCCACTTCCTTTCCATGTTCTGAGAACTTGAGCGTCCCCTACTAGGGACATAGTCCTTTTGCAACGAAGTTGCTGCAGATGGAGCATCAGAAACCTCACTCTTGTTCCCTCTATCATTCGATTTCCTATGCTCCTCAAGCTCAATTCCTCTCAACGAGATCACATGATCCTTCCCTTTCTTCTTATCGTGCTTGTTAGATCTCCCTAGAAGCGGGGCTTTAGTGGAATTCACAGCTTCGCTTTGTTCAGCAGCCTCACCAGATGGTGATGATAAGGGAAGACAAGCGAGATTAGTCTTGTTAGTCTCAGCAATACGTTCCAGTGAAGCTATGAGTCTACGAACAACAGGTACAAGTTGATCTTGAACATTGATAGTACCAATCATAGCAGTGAAACTTCCTCTAGCATTCTTCTTCGCAGCTTTTCTAAATTCGTCTCTTAGATGCTCTAGAAACTTAAGAACGCTAGATCTCCCTAAAACCTCATTAACAATGGTGAAATACACAAACCCATCTCTCATTAGAAACCCAAATCTCCTCTTACCTATCGTTTCAAAGTACCAATTATGAAAGGCCGGAGTCTTTTCCAAGCACAAGGCAGCGAGACTCTCGTTACTGTGATCTCCTCCGTTGTAAGCATACAGAATCTGATTATCTTTCGAAACACAACAATAATGTACTGTGATCTGAATTGAACCCATATCTCAGAACAAACTAGACAAACCTCGAAGCCTGGATTTCCAAAAGACCTTTAAATCGATCAAATTGAAACAAAAAATGAAACGGAACAAGTCGTTGAAGAAGAAACAAAATTCGATGAATAGATCAGAGATTAAAGTCAAAGAGAAGAAGAAATTGCCAGCAAATTTCCTCCGCTATGAATTCAACATCGAGGAAGAAGTCTGACATCACAGTGGCTAGGGTTTTGTGCAGTAATAATTCTAATTTTGATTTTATTAGCGTATCTCTAAATAATAAAACTTTAAATATTACCGTATCGTTGAGAAAATTGACGACCCGGAAAAAAAAAATTGACGACACATTAATTAAACTTATTTTTAATAATTACATAAAGTCAACTTCATAAAATGGAAATAATTTGGAGAAAAAAATGGAAATAATTTGGAGAAAAAAATGGAAATAATTTAGATAAAAAATAACAAAATTCAATTCTTGTTTGATTCATTTTTCATTTACAAAACAAAATTTGGGGATTATAATCAAAATATAATTGAATCTAAATCTTATTATATATTTGAGGAGTGACCATATCTTCTTTATTATATGGATCATCTATCAATTTCAGGCTTCAAGCCCTTCTAAGTTCTAATGATACAATTTACAAGTTCCAAAACAACATCTTTAATTTAAATCTTTTGAAATAGACTTTAAATATTTAACAAAAAAACTAAAATTATAACATTTAACAAAGTCTAGAATCACAAGAAGCATAAGATGAGCCTAAACTGTTCTGCTCATTCTCCTGCGTTTCTTCTTTAATGACCTCACTAACTACATAACCCTCTTCTAAGCTATCTTGACCCTCTTCTAAGCTATCTTGACCTTCTTCTAAGCTATCTTGACCTTCTTCTAAGCTATCTTGACCCTCATCTAAGCTTACTGCTTCTGTTCTTGGATTAGAAGACTCTGATTGAGCCAGAGGTCTTACATCAGCACTGTTTATAGAGGAGATTTCAGGGTCTGGGATGTGATTAGACTGATCTGGAGATGACTTAGGGATAAGTGAGAGACGACAAAGAGGGCAAGTGGTGTGTGATGTGAGCCATTTATCAATGCAGTCCATGTGAAAAGTGTGGCCACAAGTAGGCATCTGTTGAAGTTTGTCATCTGCTTCGTAATCTCCAAGACACACTGAACATCTGTAGTAATCAAGACAAAAAACCAGGTGAATTCTTGTTTTTTTTAACATTTCTGAGGCTAAGTACTCAACAATCTTGAAATTGACTACAAAATTAGGGTTCTTAATTGCCACAAATGCATTGAATTTAATCCCAATTCATTCAATCTTTCAACTCAAAACTGAACAATTCATTAGCCAATGGATTCTTTATGAGTCAATTAGCAAAAAGTTGACAAAAAACCAGGTGAATTCTTGTTTTTAAACGTTTCTGAGGCTAAGTACTCAACAAACTTGAAAGTAACTGAAAAATTAGGGTTCTTAATCACCACAAACTCATTGAATTTAATCCCAATTCATTCAATCTTCAACTCAAAACTGAACAGTTCATTAGCCAATGGATTCTTTATGAGTCAATTAGCAAAAAGTTGACAAAAAACCAGGTGAATTCTTGTTTTTTAACATTTCTGAGGCTAAGTACTCAACAAACTTGAAATTAACTGAAAAATTAGGGTTCTTAATCACTACAAACTCATTGAATTTAATCCCAATTCATTCAATCTTCAACTCAAAACTGAACAATTCATTAGCCATTCCATTCTTTATGATCTAATTAGCAAAAAGATGACATTTTTCCCAGACAAAAAACACAGAAATTGAGAGAACGAACTTACTGTGAATCATTAACGGAGAAACTCTCTTTATAAACGACAATGGGAAGCATCTCTCTTACTTCTTTACTAATCCCTAACTCAACCTGTTTCAAATTACAGAACTAAACCCATCAATTGAGATCTCAAAATCTTTAAAAACCCCCAAATTCTTCAAAAAAGAAGAAAACCCATTGTAAGGAAGAAGAAGTTACCATGGAAAAATTATTGTCGGAGACGAAGTTACCACGCATTCCTAGAGAAGACCAATCAACGTTACTACTCCGACGACGGAGATAAATGATGTAAAAGACGAAGAGAACGATGAATGTAAAACAAACAGGAACAGAGAAGATAAAAGCTTGATAAATTTTGAGTTTTTGCACCGTCTCAAACGTGCTCGTACCAGTCGGTAATGGCAGATGAGTATCTGGATTTGAATCGCCGTAAGACATATCACAAATTCACAATAAAATGTCTAAAACCCCAAATTACACAAACCCAGAACAAAAAGATTTGAGATTTAGGAATTGAAGCAATGGAGGAGATAGATTTTTTCAGGTGAAGTATTTAAGGTTAGAGTAAAAAGACATCTGTTACTGTTAGGTGTTTTATTTCTATAAAGGGAGGCTATGTCACAACAAAAGGAAATTTAATACTGAAATTGAATTAACTAAATTGATATAATTACAAAAAATTAATGGAAATTTTTTCTTAAATTGGGATTATACACACAGTTAACATGTATTGTAATAGTTAGGTAGAAACTGAGTCATGCTAATTAAAGAGATATGTAATTAGTTTCCCCATTAAAGCATGTCCTGAAAGAAAACAAAACACACATGTGTTAGTTAGTTTTTTGTTTTAATATCATTTAGATTTTAGCTAACAAACGTAACTGATTAAACTTTTTTTATACACTCTGTCAATTTAGTTTAAACTTATTAATTTTGTTTTATTTTCTTACTTATATAGAATTTGTCAATTTCTGTTTTTCTATAGTAACTATATATATGGTGTGTAAAATGTTGTGTTGTATGTGTGATTATTTAATAAAAATTATTATGATCATAGTAAATATATTACATGAGAAAGTAATGTTATAGTATGATATAAAATAATAATATATAAAAAAATAGATATAGACGATGTAGACATCATCAAGCATTATTGATCCCACTTAAACCGTACGGACGCGGAGATCCGCAGATTTCTTGACTATTTCTCTTTTGGTCTTCACCAAGAGTCATTTCCAGACCATTTTTGTTTCGTTGACTATAGTCAACCCATTTTCTCTAACCTGAAGAGTTTTGGCTCAAGACAAGAATGTATAAATGCATCCGATCAGGCAACACATGAGCATCTGGGTCGTTATTGGACCAAACTTGATCCCAAATCTGAGACAAAAAACCTGAGAAAATGACACTTGAGCTTATATATGATGTGTGTTAACCACAAGTATCTTCAATTACTGATATTTTGAGAGATGTTTTAAACAAGAGTGAGGATTTGATAATGTAAGGGTGTATATACTCTTTGTACATTAGAGAATTCAAAGGTTTTGGTGTTGATACAAAGCAGTGAAGTAGACGTCTCTGTTGATAATGTAAGGGTTTGTTTCTTAACTCTGTTGAAATTAAGCGGCTCTTGGCTTTGGGTTGTGTTCTGATTCCAGGCTTGTAGGTGTCTTTGGGGTTGGAGCAGCAGAACCAAACTTGTGTACTAGGACTTTAAAACATGGCAGCAACAGAACGTATAGCGAAACGAAAAAAAATGGAGCCGCTACAAGCCACCCTAGTAACTGCAAAACAAAGTTCACAATAGGCTGCATCAAAAAGGCGAGAATTCAAAGCCAATGGAAACCAGATAACATTGCAATTTAGAACTGCAAATTTGACCTGCAAGTTTTTAAGAACAGACAGTGCATTGAGCAGCTTTACAATAGAGAAGAAAGTCTCACTTTAGCTACTTACCGCATTACCAATGCTCAAAAAGACTTCCTGGGAGGCTTGACCAGTGAAAACCTTCTTTAAAGCATCTGATGTCAAGGGGAAATGAGGACCACCAGTGACTTTTTCACCGAGTCTTAGGAAAGGCACCACGAGACTTCAATATGAAAGACATGAAAGGGAACACAAAATCCAAGTCAGGAATAACAAATGGTGATACAAATATACAAAAGCATTGTTTCTCAATGTTTTTTTTTGAATCGATGAGGTAAATTTCAAAAGAGAAAAGGATGTGTATAGCATAAGATTACGCTAGTTCTACTGGAGTGGCAATGATATTAGCCAACATCACAGTTGGAGCATGACAAACGGATCCTAGCGATGCAATAGCCACTCCACATAGAAACACAGGAACACCTGGTTATAACACAAGATCATCCCGGCATGAGGTACATTGCAATCTCAAAAACTATTGTATTAGGAAAATCATTTTGCGGTCATGTAACTATCAGTAAGCTGAGGTAAGAGAACACGCACCACATATGGGAAATAACCCCAAGGTAATCCCCAATGCCGCAGAGAAGGCCAGCTGCTTGGGCTCAGTACCTCTAATGAAATTGAAAGGGAACAAAATCAAACTCAAATCAGTTTCAACATAAACATTTCTGCAACAGAGTGAGATGTCCAAGAGAACAAGTGTTCAGGAGCTACATGACCACATTAAGATAGGGAGTCAAACGCGACTGTTCTACATTGTCTCTCTAGTGTTCCAAATTAAGACAAAATCAGGAAGCAAGGTGCATAGGTCAGCTTTTAAGACTAACAATCAACACATAGCTCAATCAATTCCACGAGTCAAGTATCTAGAAAGAGAATCGCAGTAAGAACTAGCCAAATTTCAGATCCATATGGAGATATGATCACAGTAAAGATATACAATTTTCAGAGAAAATGAAACGAAGAAACGTAGACAGAGACGAAGAAAACAACCTGCGCAAGATCTGGAGAAGAGGATCGGTGATCTTCTTATTGAACCATGTTTTCAATCTGCCCTTCGTTAACACCATCACGATTCCACAAAATCTGTGAACGAATGCCCCCTGAGATTTAGGTTGGCTTTTCTCTCGGTATTCGTTACGTTAAGCGCCTCTCGAAGGAACTAGTTAAAATATAGGTTTTCCATAAACGGGTAAACGGGTGGGTCTCAAAATTGGGCCTAGGCCCAATTTTTAATATACCAGATTTTAGTCCATATATTAAACCGGGTCAACCCGAGACCATTTCTTCATATAAATACCCCATTGGTCTTTAAACCTCCGATATTTCTCGCTTTCGCCGGCGATTTTTTTTGCCCTAATAGCGTTGTACGCTGCCGCAGCGATCCAGGATCGTCTTCTATTGTTGATTTTAGAAGTGTTTGAAAATTATGCTTCTGGGTGCAAATTGTGTCCACGAGACTCACTACGAGATTCTCTCCGTGAAGGAGGATGCGAGTTATGAAGAAATCCGTAATGGTTACCGCGCTGCTATTCTACATTCTCATCCCGATAAGCTTAATAGTTCTAGAGATGTATCTCGTTGTAATTCAGACGAGAAGTTTCTGAAGATCCAAAAGGCGTGGGAAGTGTTAAGCAATGCTGAACTGCGTGTAGTTTACGACAATGACCTTCGAAGTTCAAGACAGGACGGAATTACTGCTGACGAAATTAGCATAGAGGATATGTCAGTGGATACCACCGGTGAAGGTGAGAGTCTGGACCTGTTTTACCAGTGCAGGTGCGGTGATTACTTTTCTGTTGATTCTTCTGAGCTAGAAACAATGGGGTTTGCGCTTTTAAGAGACGGTGGTTATGTTCAAGTTAAGAGACCGGCTGCTTTGGTGGCATCTGTTATTCTTCCTTGTGGATCTTGTTCTTTGAAAACCCGAGTGTTGATTGATTCGGATATGAAGATTCCCTTACAAGATGATGATGTGTGAGCAATGTGATGACCTGGGTTGGTTCAGATGCGTGAATTTGATTCAGGATGACCTTTACCCCAGTCTGGCTTGATTCAGATTTGATGATTATCTGTTCAAGATCTTTTAGGATGGATTTGATCATCACGGGGAGATTCGGACACGAGGAATTACACTCGAGGATGAACATATGTGACTGCGTGGATTTAATTGTTCGGAAAAGCATGGTTAGAGAAATCTCTTCTTCTGACCAATATGATCTTCTGATTTGGAAACTGTGCTGCAATCTCTATCTATTGCAACAGATTTGCTTATTTGTTAAAGTAGCTGACCATCTTTTAGTTTTATAAAGTACTTCATTATAATAGAAAAGTTGCCCCTTTGGTGCTGTTCTTCTCTCTCTAGCTTCAAGTCATGCCTCCTTTTGACTTTACTCGAAGCTGAATATTTGCGTAAATCTGTCTAGCTTTTCTGTGTTCATGTTTGAATTCCAAGTCCTCTGAATTCCATTCTTACTTCTGTTTGGATGAATACGAGAAAAGAACTCCAACTGAGAAAAAAAGATGTAGGGGTACTTGCAGTACATCAAGACTATGCGTCTCAAAAGAATGGTGTCTCTTATTCATGCCAATAACATGCTGTTTCCTACCAAATATTTTATATGTGGTATTTACGGTCATATCCATTGAGGTTAGATGTGGAGGAGGAATAATTACAGGTCACAACAAACCACACCTGTGAGTAAGATCTAGATCATGCTTAATATTTGCTGGTTTGAAATTTTCCATAGTAAAGTACAGACGAATGAAATGGCTTGGCAGGTGAGGACTTATGCTAATTGAGCATATTGTGGTCTTGTAATCCACATATTGCGAACAGTTGATGGCAAATTGGTTGTTACGCTCAATTTGGTTTCCAGTTATATAATCACGGCCACCTTCACTTATTGTAGGGAAATATCTACATTGCTAAATGCGGTTGTGATGAGGAAATCATTGCTGGTGTGCAGTAGGCAAGGAAGGGGAGATAGGACACTAACTATAATCCTTCTGGTAGGTTTCAAACTTTTTTGCAGTGTCTGATTTCCTAATAAGGAAGAACTGTATGTGCTTGCTCAATTGAATCCCTGCTACAGTATGTGAGCTACTTGCATAGGTTGTAGAACTAGAACTGTCTACAAAGTTATATCCATAGTTTGTTTTTATTGCGGTATGCTTACATATGTCGTATATGAACACTGATGATAGGCAGAAATAGATTACTTGATGCCGTAGGCCTCTAAACTGGCTAGAATGTCCTCTGCTCCGCTGTTCTCTTCGACATAGGAAATGTTAGAGCTCTCTCGTGGAACTACATCTTCTCTTTTGTAATTTTCTTCACTGCGAAGAAGCTTTTCACTGTCAGATTCCACTACACCTTTTAGGATAATTGTTTTATGGAGACCACCCAGTAAGTCCTCGTAGTCAGTGTCACCCTTTTCTCCCAAAAAGAAAACAGTCTTCGACATGTCAATTCCCCATCTTATGGAAAGATACCTAAAACAACCCTCTAGTCGTGTCAATTTCACCGTAGAGAGATTACACATAGCTTATATGGTTGAAGAAACTATGTTTTTCACCTGAGAGCTTGTAATCTTGATGCACATAGTGGTATAACATTTAGCCTTGTTCCGGCGTGTGTATAGATAATGTTGCACCTTAAGGCTCTCATCCGAAGCCTCTGCCTAAGGTCATCAACTCTTCGAGTCTGCCATTCACGCACATGTACATGAATACTAGTTTCATGATATATTAGGCAAAGTATTCACTAGTTTTTTTATTACCTCAACTCCTTGTTTTACAGATATTGAGTAGCATCTTGTACTGCATGCACTTGTGTTCTCTGTGACGCCATCCTCAGTTTCAGGTTCTGTACATACAAGTCTCAAAATCACCGGCCTTACATGTTCGCCAGGCCATTTGTATTCCACATGAGCTTCGTAGTCTGCATCAACCACCATGTCCATCCATGGATAGTAGATCTCACTTCCGCTGTTACAAACTATTGCATCAAAATCTTCCAAATTAATCTGGTATTTCTTTGTAATCTCTATAACCTCGTGGAAACTTAAACCTGTTGCTAGAACGAAACCTATTTTTCCTTTGCCTGACGTCAAACTTGCAGCTTTCATAACATTCTTGATGGTGTCTTCCAAATCCGCTTTGATTTTTCCGTTGCTATCGTAGCAATCAACAGTAATCACAAAGAGCATCTGCCTTCTACCAGGGCTGTAATGAACAGATGGGCTACCTTTCGAAGAATTCATTTGACTTATGGCTTCAACGAGTTTCCTCTGTCTAGTACCTGCATCCATCTCCCCATTGAGCTTGAAATCTCCGTCTGCTGAGAATCTCAAAGATATGTCATCGAGATCGCTTAAAGAATCACTTATGGGCTCTTCTGGGGCTTTCATTATATCAAGACGACTTGTGGGGTGACGGTTTCTGCAGTGTTCGACATGGGAAAGGTAGTTACGGCAATGCTCTGGCCATGAAAAACGGTGGATGTACTTGAGTCCGTTTTTTCTGCACTCAGACCAGAGGTGTTTGTCAGCAACTAGCTTTAGAAGGGCATCAGATATGGCTTGTTGATCATGGGGGTCAACCAGGAGACCGTTGTTTAGTGCCTGGGACACAAACATATCTACCGTTAATAAGCTCTCTGGATCAACGAGGTATGTCTTTTTCTTTATGGGGTTTGTTTCGCAATAAAACACTTGATTACCTTCACGATATCAACAGGTCCACCATTTTTGGTGGCAACAATGGGCAGACCATAAGCAGCGGCCTGTCATATACACAACAATGAGTATGGCTTGAAGATGCCATGGATCGTGTATATATGTGCTAGTTATACCTCAATGAGCGTGAGACCAAATGGTTCCACCAGAGCTGGATTAATGAAAACCCCCTTTAAGAGAAAAATCCACCATTTAATGACGGTTTAAATGATGAAAGGGGGGAAGGAGCTAAGAGTTTTGGTGAGTAGTAGCATCAAATTCTCTGATATATATTCTTCTGGAACCATGAAAAGTAGTGAACAGCGAGAGCCATATTGTTTGATAGATTTTTTAAGTTTTGTACCTTAGTTTTGGCTGCTAAACGATAAATCTCCGGAACTTCAGATTGTTTGTGATGCTTGGGGTAGGCTACTTGACCATACAAATCGTACTGGTCAATTAGCTTTAGTACATTCATGAGAACAACTGAGCTGCTATCAGGCATCTCTTCAATGTCATCTCGGTTTCCTAATATAAGTACCTGGATTAGGTAAAATAGTTAGCAGTATGCTCATTTGCAGTCTTCATATACAATGTAATAAGTGTTGAGATACTCACCAAGTTGGCTAGTTCTCGTAGAGGTTGACATTCACCAAAAGCTTTAAGTAATGTGGTGACATTTTTCTTGGGGTCAGGGCGAGACAGCGCAAGTATGGTTGGCTTGTGAGGATTTGTGAAAAAGCGCATTATCTGCAGGTGATAAGGCCATGAAGTTATATGATACCCGGTTTGAAAGGCAGGAAAAAACAGGTTTGTGACCATTCTTGCAGGAGCTTGACATATAATTTCTGTTAAAAATAACACAAATATGAAAGATTATACCTCTGCCCATATTGCAGGAACAGGCTTTTTAATCTGATTTCGCTCAGGGCCAATTAGCGACTTCAGGTCTCCATCAGATTCCTGTGAATCTTTTAAAACGTAGCTGAAATCCATGCCTGGAGGTATAACCTGATGCCACAATGATAGGTCAGATCACTAAACAACTCAACTTCACTTTATGTCTTTGGTCAAGTTAGCTGATATCAATCCATTACAGTTATCTACTTGATTATGGTTTATTTGGTTTGGGATGCAGAAAAGGACTCATACCACCATACGTGGCATGTATCGGCCAAGGCAACTGACTCCACGGCGTCTTCTAACTCTGAGTTTCCTCTCCAGCTTGATATCAAACCCATCATACAGTCCCCACTGCGCCTCGATCTCTTGTCGTGTACTTGTCACCACCATCTCAGCTGCATCTAGACTCAGCTCTTCACCTTCAATTCTCCTCATAATTTTGTATGTTCTGTCAATATCCTCTTTCTTAAGTCTTCCTTGTTTAAGCAACTGCTCGAACTTGTTTCTTCCCAGAGAGTGGCCAGTTAGTACCATCGGTACATTCAACGTTCCTGCCAATTGTGCAGCTACTGCTCCTGCATCAGCATAGTGACCATGAATTACATATGGCCATATTGGTTTCCCTCCATTCACTTGCTCTCCCTGAGACCTTGCCATGTTTACTATGTGACTTAGTGCCCCATCAACAAATTCAGGAATGTGTGGCCAGAGTGATTCCTTTGGTATGTACCTTCATTTAGAAAATTTTGAGTATTAATGAAACTTATTGCTGTTTGTTAATGCAGAAATTTCAACATATTAATTCCGTACTTGTCCCGAGAACCGCAAGGGATGCGGATTATATAGGAACCACAGCTTCCGCTACCTTCTGGAGGACATGATAACATCTCAACTGGCTCCCCATAGCTTGAGTCAACCTCTGGTGAACTGATCTGACGTGTTAAGAGGTCGACCCTGTGGACACCTTCAGTGTTCGCCAATGCGCGAGCAAGCTCAACAACATATTTCACCTGGTCGTCCATTAACAAGACCCTTCAGGTTGATGAAAAGAAAACGACCAGAGAAACCTGAAGCGTCATGAATATCTTATACCTGGCCACCAGTATCGGAGTCTCTTCCAAGCTCCATGTTTTCTCCACGTATAAGTCCATGCATACTGCAGTGGCGAAGTATGTTACTAAGGAAACTGGTAAATCTCTTGAACATATAGCCAATACAAACCAATCTAGACTTACCTGATTAAGACAATATACAGGTGTTGACTTGATTTATCATCTTCTGACCAAATTTGCATTTCAGAGCGGATACGGGGCATGGATTCCTTGGGAGGTTCCATCGTCGTAACAGCATCATTCTTCTCTTTCTCTCCGTCAGAAAGCTCAGAGAGGTCCTCTATTGCGTCATGGCGGCCTTGTTCTCGTTCAATTCTCCGTTTGGAGAGTCTAATCCCATCATCCCACAAAATCTATGGAAGTTAAAGGAAAAGGATTCAAATCAAAAAAACGGGAACTAACCTCTTTTGACTTCTATGCTTTTAATGGGATGCAGAGGAACTAACCTGCTTTTTCTTGCGTGCGAGATGCCAAATGCGCCAGCATATGTTCTCAAGCCTGTTACTGCGTTCACGAGTATTTCTTGTTGCTATCACCTGCCACAAGAAGTGAAAGGTCTCTCAAATATAACTCACGGTATTTCACTTTATGCATAACAGCAGACCACAGATTATTCTACAATTTTCTGTCAAGGATTGGCTTTGGTCGATGTTTTAACCATCTCCTACAATCTTTGATCTTTGCTCACTGTTTTTAACTCTGTTTACTTTTGTTCTCATGTGAGATTATGTGAGAAAAATCTCCAGGGAAAACACTTAATATTGTTTTAAGGATACAGGTAAAGGATCGAACCTTAATCCATGTTTTATACAGGTCAGATTCGTCAAAACTGTTGACAACCTCTTCCACAAAATACTTGATTGGACTAAAAACCTTTTCTTGAGAAGCTTTTATAATCATATCTCCATGCTTCTGGACGATCTTGGAGTTACCTTCAAATCTCTTCTTGTTGCTAGCTCCAACATCAAGAATCGCTTCCAGGTAACTGTTGATCCAATCATTTCTTGCCATCTCTCTTATTGCAGAGCGAAGCGAAGACAAGGGTAGCACACAAGAGCTTACGAGGCTATGTTTTGGAGATCAACTTAGCTTGCCCTTTTATAATCTGGTACAAAAGGTCCCTCCTTTTTCTCTATTTTATTTTCTTATTCTGCCTTATAATTTAAGAATCTGTTCAAGAAAGTTTAAAGAAAATGGTCTGGTGGTTCCGGTTCTTTATGTTATCTCTCAGAAGGCATATTACAACGTCATGTACAGCCGTTAAACTCTGTAAGAAGATATATTCTGTCTTAATCTCACAAAGAATCTTCTTTTAGTAAGTTTTTTTTTGCATTATCAGATTCTCTAGTGGAATAAGAATCACCCATTTCCTTTTTTTTTGTGTGGAGAAAGAGAATAAGCATATCTCCCTTTGTTCTTATTACACTTGTTTTTTTCGCCTCATGTTCTGTAGACCCTACTTAGACAATCTTTTACTGTACTTCAATGTCTTTAACGCGTTAGAAGCCTATTTTAGTAATAGAAATCTGTGTTTTCAAGTGTTTAAAGTGCAGTCGACATGAAGATCCTTCATTTTTTAGTGATCTATGCTTTTGTTTTCTGTGACTGAAAAAGATGTGTTCGTTATAGTGATGATGTATAGAAATTGTGTATTTGCAGGGTAAGAGACGTGAAGAAAACGAATACAAAGTTGTATGAATATACGTTGTTAACTCTGTTTGGCAGGTGAAGTAAATGGAACAGAGTATATTCTTTACCATTACAAAGAGATACCTAAAGCCACTTCAGCTAGCTAAAGGCAACAGTAAGTTTAAACCCAATTTGGGTTATTTTTTCCAAAAATCTATAGATCCACCAGTAGATTATGTTGATGCCTATTTTCATAATAACTTTATTATATGATTTCAATTTCATAATAATTTTATTTTATGTGTCAATAGCATATGTGAAGGAATATCCAAAAACGGTATGGTGAAACAAATTGTGTCTTATTTACCTTTTTCTCTTCTCTTGATATTTAGTGAATATCGTCCACTAGCTCACTTATCTTTTTTATTTTATTTTGTATTTTGTTTTTGGTATTGATGATAAAACTATAAATAAATAATATCAACGTCTAGTGAAATAGACTCTAAGAAAAACATCTTGGGAAAAAAAAAAGAAAAACATCTAATATTTATTTTGATATTTTCCAAAAAAATTGTTGGTGTCCACAAAAAAAATTAGATATTTATTTGGATGAATTTAATAAATATCTTATTTTTGCATATATATATATATATATAATCCAAAAAGTATAATTAAATGCAAAGATCTTTGGAAAAAAAACACAAAGATCTAACCAGGCTTTTGGTTGGTTCTATTGTTTATTTTTAATATTTATTTAAAACCATATAATATTTTTATAAACCGTATTTTAACAACTCTTAATTGGTGTTAAAAAAAAACTCTTAATTAGTTTTTCTTTTGTCCAAGATTTTTAAAAAAAAATTAGTTTTTCTTTTGTTAGTTGAAAGGTTTTTATTTTGTGGGAATTTAAAAGTTCGAACTTCGCGAAGCTTCTTCTTATATTGTTTATGTCGATGCAGATATTCAATTTTTCACGCTTCGTTTACTGAGGCGACTTCTCGCTACCTTGGATTCATCTTCTCTTGCTCGCTAGGTTTCGTATCGTCAGATCCACGAGGCGCCTTACTGTCTTCCATGTCTGGAGGTTCCAATTGCACTATCTACGTCGGTAATTGATTTCGTCTTTGATTTTGTTACTAGATATATATATAGGTTCGTAGGTGTTGAAGTTCTGGAACTGACTGATGATTTTGAATCAATTTGGTGAAATGATTTCGAATAGGGAACGTAGATGAGAGGGTAAGCGATAGGGTTTTATATGATATACTGATTCAAGCTGGAAGAGTAATCGATTTACACATTCCTCGTGATAAAGAAACTGATAAACCTAAAGGCTATGCGTTCGCTGAGTATGAAACTGAAGAGATCGCTGAATACGCCATCAAACTCTTCTCTGGTCTTGTTTCTCTCTACAATAGAACTCTCAAATTCGCAGTGAGTTTCTTTACATTATCCTTGTCATGATTACATAATCTTGTTGTGGTGCTGATTTGATTGAGATTTTTGATTAATAGCTATCTGGACAAGATAAATCTCAAGCAAACTCGTTATCTGCTGCAAATTCCGGTCACAGAACAAGACCCCATTCATTGCCTTTCGAGCATCAAGATATGATTCACCACTCTGAAAGATTCTCATCGCAACTGGTTTCTCCTCGTTCTCCTGTTCCTCTCGATCACTCTCTAGGTTCATTCTCTTTCCCTTATATGGTTAACTTCTTAGAAATAGGAACTCAAAACAATGGTGCAAATAAGCCAAAGCTGGAAGAACTTGGCTGCTGAGTTTTGTGAATAAAGCTGCTTCCACTACACATTTATGTGAAACCAAAGTAATCTTCTTATGTAAAGAATGAGACTTGAGTTTTGATTTGTTATGTTTTGTATGTTTAACAGAGCCACCTCCACCAGGAGTATCTCTACAGTCTAATGGATATGGATCTAGTTTGGAGTACAGTAGAAGGGTTCAAGGTTCGACACCAGATAGTATCAACCATTCAAGACCACGTCGCTACTGAGCTTAGGTGATCTCTACTTCTTTTACTTTTGTTGATTAAGAACGATTACTGCTCTCTGGATAGCTCTTGTGTGTTACGATCCATGGAAAAGAGAAAATAGCAAAAACTGGAAGTTTAGTACTAACTGAAGTAACCTTTTTTGTTGTATTTGTTTGGGCAAAAAAGTTATTCATACTTATGATACAATTTGGGACTTGTTTTACCCACCACTTATTGGAGGTATGATGGCTAACTCATCTTTGTGATTAACAATGGCAGAATCTGTAGTATATTCCTCGTTCAAAGCAAGAACAACGCAGCCACGTACCTCTTCTAAGCTCGGAAACTTTGCCACAAGCTCGTCCATACAATTCTGCGTTGTGCTACCAAATGGCACCTTCAGTGTTAGATCTGGCACACCTGTGAGTTCACGTGCTCTTGCAAACAACAGTACTTTAATCTGAACTGACGAAAAGTCATCACTTTCAGTCTTTGTAACATCTTTGTTTGATTGTTCTGTGGCGTCCATGACTAAAGAAGATAACAGATTAAGGACAAAACACCTGCAAAAACACCAGTTATCATTAGATTTAACAGAGAGAACGGTCTGTGTATGTAAAGTCATCTTGGAGGCAAACAATGGTCAAAACATTGATATCAAAGTAGATTTTGGTTCAGCTGAAAGAGTGTGATCAATCATCTAGTCTAATACCAAACGAATTTTAACATGTACATTGAAATCAGTTGTGGTATTCAATAATCAGTATGTTAATACTCTTAAGAATATTGGTATCATTGAACCGCTACTATCTAGTAACCATATCCGTGGGTGATTGTTACCAATCTCAGACCATAGTTAACACGCAGATAGCTGAGGACAGAACCAAACTGCCATTAACACCATGTTAGAAACCAAACGATGCATCGTCGCAAGAGACATCAAAACGCAAAATGAAAATGAAAAGGAAATAGAAAGTGATGAGTTTCAATGAGGAAGAGATTGATAGAGTAGAAGTAGTGGAGACAAAAGCTTGTGAAAGCCATTGATTATTCCCTAATGAAACACAAGGATATGCCCATAGAGTAATCGCATCATCTATATAGCTTCAGTCGCACCATGATTCCTTATAATTGCAAACACTAACTTTCTAGCTAAAAACTACAGCTATGGCAGATTCAGTGAACGCGAAGTTGATCTAAGTAACTTCAGAAACCAAATTTCTTGGATTCGATCATCTTTTTTAAAGAATCGAAGTCATCTACTTTCGCGATGTAACCACGGGAATCCAATTCAATCACAGAAAACAAGCATCACTGATGCTTATGAACGAAAAATTCTCTGAATCACGGAGTTTATATGGAACAAGAGGTTTACCGGGAGGCTGATAGCCGATCGCCTAGCAAGCGAGCCGTAGATTTCGGCTCCGGGGACAGAGGTAGAAATTGAGGTGGGAATCGCGATCCGGCGGTCAGAAACCAAGCACTCTTAGCTGGTCTTTGGTCATCGAGGACAATTTCTCTGGTTATTTGACCCACCAACATACGAGCCACGTCATCCCGATTGTTGAATTACTAAAGTATCCCTTACAATTTACTTTCAGAATTAATAATTCCTTTTTTCTTTTTTTATTAAATCACTCACTTTTAAAATCAAAATTAAACTTTAATTACCTAGTTAAATTAAACCCTAAATAAATTATTTTTGGGTTTAACTTCTTTATGCCCGTTCAGTTTGCCGGGGAGACCGAAATTAAACCCTAAACGTGTCTCCGTCGTGGCTCGTCTGCTCGCAAGTTGTAACCCTTCACTTCTCAAGCTGCTTGGTCATCTTCGTATTCTTCTCCACCCTCCAACGCCAAGGTCCTCATCTATCAGCTCCCCCTGTTAGTTTCTCTTCTCTAATTAGTTGATTTTCGTCTCTCATGAATTTACTTTTCAATTTCTTCTTTAGCCCAGATACTGTGTCGTATTTATTGTCATTTTGTGGTGCTCTTTGTGACTTTAATCATGCTAAGAACCAAAGAAGGATGTTTCTGAGTAGTTGTGAATTCGGTTAATTCGTCTTCTTGATATGAGTTTATCTTGTTATCATCTGAAATTTATCAGAAATCCAATTAAAGTCAGTTTTGTAAAATCTTACCGGAGATAGATCACAAGATTGAGATTTTTATATTGTCAGAATGTATATTTGATGCAATTATAACCATCTTTTACTAGCATAACCTCTGAAACTAGACATCTTCACATGTTTTATCTCGCAGTGTGATTCAACTGTGTCAGCCATGGATCAATCTCTGAATCTCCTTGATTTATCTTTGGGGTTTAACCAGCAGCTGGCTGATCCATCACCACTAAGCGGGAAAGTAATACTTATTGAAGATTGTGTTGATACCAGTGGTGCTTTTGTACTTCACCAGCTGATGAAACGTGTTCTCTCCCCTCAATCCTCTGATGCCCTTATCTTTCTTGCATTTGCTCGTCCTTTCTCTCATTATGATCGAATCCTACGTAAACTCGTAAGTGCTTTCATCTCTTTCTATACTACTGATTACTACATGTAGTTTTTGCTTTAGATATGCTGGAACACTTACTTTCTATGAACACCTACCATGTTCTTGGGTGTTTGGGTTATGAGCAGGGATGCAATTTAGCCACCCATAAGACAAACAATCGATTGGTTTTCTTCGACATGTTAATGATGAAGTGCTCAGGTGAGACCATCAGGTAAACTATTGCTCTGCTTTTTCATTTGAATCTTCATGATTCTCTTTCCCCATAAGTTCTTCAGCTTCAAAAGTAGTACTTTCAATCCTTTTGATCTCAACCTTAGATTTTTCTTTCAATGTTTTCTATCATATAACAAAAAAAGTTATCCATTTGATTTCATCTACCTGTAATGGTTATTGTGATTTGATACTAATAACTATGTTTTGTGGATATGAAAACACTTTCTGTGGCTTTAATCCTTTGGTAGATGTGAGTGCATTTGCAAAACTATTTCGGGAGATACAAGAAACCGTTCGAGGATTACGGAAACTAACAAACAGTAACATAACCATCATGGTGGATGACATGTCTCTCCTCGAAATAGCAGCTACCGGTAGCAATTCAGATCATATCTTGGACTTTCTACACTATTGCCACTCCTTAACTTCTGAAACTGTAAGATATAGCCTTGCTCTTCTTTTTTTTTCTCTTAGTTTTCTTTTCGAAGTCTTAACAACCATTTTTATGTAAAAACAGAATTGTTCATTGGTGATTCTCAATCATGAAGATATATACTCAAACATGGAGAAACCTGCAGTTTTGCTACACCTCTTATCCCTTGCAGATATTATCATAAAGGCAGAGCCTTTAGCCTCTGGTTTAGCAAACGATGTACATGGCCAAGTAAAATCTTAACTTCGCTTCTCTTCAAATCGGTTTATTGAACATTTTGTTTGATAAATTCCACAGTTTCTAATCGATTTTGGTATATGCAGTTGAAAGTTCTGAATAAATCGATGAGCAATTTAGGTCAAGGAAGCTCAAGGAACAAGTTGCAGAACTTTCAGTTCAGGATAAAGGAAAATGGTATTGACTATTTCTATCCTGGTTGCAGAAGCTGAGCACTAAAGAAACGTTTTTTGAGGATGCCGACATATAATTTATTTTTTGTTTTTGCAAATTATACCTTAACTTTTGGTTATTTACTGTTTTGGTCCCAATATTTTATATGGAGTAGAAGGAACCAACAGTTGCGTGAGTCAGAAAGCTAAAAAATACGATACTTGCAAATTGCAATATGAACTTTTCTTATTTTAATGCCGTGCCGAGATTCTAGTTGAGATTTGAGAGAGATATCGACACGTAGCCAATCGAATTAAGCCACGTCATCACTGGGCTTGACTCTTGGAGTGGATAAGAACCTTCGGTTTGTTTTGATCTTCAACCGCTCTATAGCTTTGTGATTTTTCTCGAATTTTTGGGAGTTTCGTTAGGGTTTTTTTGTTTGTTTTTGTTTTGTGCGATTAGGATCTGATATCTTTTGGTTATTATGGATGGTGAGTTGATGGATTGGGAGATTCTTCATGGCTCTGACACCGAATCAACTGGTTCAGTCGCGTCGGAGAAGAAATCGGGGAATTCTAGTGTAATTGATGACGGTATGTTTCACTCTGATCACTTTTCTGTTGATAATCTAATCGAAAGGCGTGGGGAAATCACTGGTCGAAGCCAATACGATTTTGTGGAGTCGGGTGATTCTTCCCGCGGGGATTACGGGTTGGAGCCTCCGAATCGGAGGGAGAATTTGAGTGAGGTTTTGGTTGATTTGAGTTCCGGTCAGTCTGATGTTAATCGATTGGGTGATGCTGGTTTCGGAAATGAATTAGGGTTTAATGATTGTCCTGACGAAGGTTCGGTATCTAAGACTGGAATTTCGGGAGATGGTGAGATCAGGCTAGGTGAATCCGAAGCTGCCGATGAGAAGAACGTCAAGAGCGAGGCTGCTGCTGAATTAGCTGACGAAACACTATCCAATCATGAGGATGCAAGTAAGTGTTTGTTGGAATCAGGCGATCGCGAAGTCGTTGATGAACAGAGCCAAGCTGGTGTTGAAGAAGCTAGCGAAACCCTGGGGAGTTACAATGATTCGAGCAAGTCTTGGTCTGAATCTGCGGTTGTGAATGGCAACGATGATACTGGCTTAGATAGTGGAGTTGTATCGAATGAAGAAATTGACGGAATTGGAGGGAATACTGTTGAACGAGAAGCTGAGGCCGTGAATTCTGCTGTGGTCTCCAGTGATGAGAGTAAAAGCAAAGAGATTGTGTGGTGGAAGATGCCATTTGTGCTTGTCAAGTACTGTGCATTTAAGATTGGTCCGGTTTGGTCTGTCTCTATGGCTGCAGCTTTGATGGGTATAGTTCTATTGGGACGCAGACTTTATAATGCCAAAAAGAAAGCTCAAAGGTTCCATCTTAAAGTTACAGTCGACGATAAGGTACACTTTATTAACATCAAAATTCACCTTATCATCTTTCTTGAAGTTAGTAAGCAAAATCTGTATAGATTCAGCCTTCCTTCTGTTGCGTTGATGCAAAGTAGTAATCTTGGTCTGTGGAATTTCACTTTTATGTTTTGTCACCACAATTTTTATGGCCTTAGTTCTAAACAGACATAACCTTAGCCCTTAGCTTTGCATACAGCTCTGGTGCCTTTTCATTTATCATTATAACGTATTGGGTTCTTTATGATCTTTGTAGAAGGTATCTCGGGTGATGAGTCAAGCAGCTCGGCTTAATGAAGTGTTTACAGAGGTAAGAAGGGTCCCTGTGATCCGTCCTGCTCTGCCATCTCCAGGAGCATGGCCAGTGTTGACCCTCAGATGAGAGAGAGAGAGCTATTGCTACAGAACCTATACAGAACCAATGTTTCATCGTACTGTGTGTACTGAAAGAATAGATGCTTGTGTGTGTAAACTGTAAGTCGTAACCTATGCATAGTTTATCATCTTATGTAATTTCACTTTTGTTAGGCTTCTCTCTCTGCCATGAGAGACGCTGAGTGATAAAATGTAGCGTTTTATGTAAATCCGGAGACTGAAAAGTCTCCGGATAGATAAGGCTTTGGTTTTATTTGTTATTTGAGAGCATGGCAGGTCATGTGGGTTTTAAAGCGTGGAAATTATTTTAATAGTCTTGTTCTTGGTTATGAGATAGATTAAAAGGGCTTGTTTAGTAAAAATAAAAGTTGAATATGTAAAGAATTTTTCCTAAACTAGAATTAGTCATACATATAAGTTTTTAACCGGAAGAACAATTAGTGGAACAAAAAGAGTTGAATTAGTTAATTTTATTGGGTTCATCTATTTAGTTACCATAAATAAAATATTAAAAATTTGTTATTAAATATCAGAGGTTAAAAGCTATAAATATTAAACATTATGACGGTGTTAAATAATGTTATTTCATATCATTGCTTTTGAATGGAAAAAAAAAATTGGAAAAAAATTAAAGCGTGAATTGGGTAGGCTATTTAAAGCCCATATAGAGGAAAGCCCTAACTCCTTTATATTAACCTCTTTAGCTTTTTTTTTTCTCACCACACCGCTCACAGTCATACCTCTCCGCCCATCAAAACCACTCACTTGCGGAGATACTATTCTCCCTCCCAAACCCTAAAACTTCTCAACTTTTCTGATTCCTCGCCTGATTAAGCGTTTCCGAATTTTCCATTCAACAGATGGCGGAGGAAGATGTGGCTGTTATCCCTGCGCCGTTAGTCGATCACAAGCGGAAGCTGGAAGAGGTTGATACTGAGGTACCTGAGGAACATACCGAGGGTGATGTCTCGAATGGAGTTACTTTCGATGAAAAGAAGAAAGAATCTGATTCTTCTCAGCCCAAGCGAGCGAAGCTTGACGATGAAGCGGTCGATGGTTTAGGTATTTCTAATCACTGGCGATTTGGGTCGATGGGTTTTAGTTCGTATGGTTTTCTACTAATTGCGTTGGATTTGTCTTCTAACCTCTTGGAAATTAATTTACGAAAAACTTTCTAGGGTTATTTATTGATGTATTACGGTTACAATTTTGGTTGCACGTTTCTCTGAGCTTGTAAATAGATTAGTCTTTTCTTAGGGGTAAAGGTAGACATTCTTATTGTTCTGCTTGGCATTTTGTCGTAGATAATGGAGAAACACAAGAAAATGGTTCAGCAGCGGAGGTAAAGACGGAAGAGCACCCTGAGGAGGAGAAACATGAAGAACCCAAAGAAGAGGGGACTGAGAAGCTATCGGTGCAAAATGATGAGAATCCAGATCCTGAGCCTGTTGTTGAGGATATCAAGGAGCTCATTATTGAGAACGAGCCTGAAAATAAGACCTGTGATGAAGATCACCCAGCAGATGGTCATATTAAGCTTGAGGATAACCAACAAAATTCTATTAAGGCCCCAATCTCCCAGGAGGGTACTGTAGAGGAAAATAAGGATGCCAACGTTGACACTTCCCAAAAGGAGGTTGGTGACGAAACCAATGGGGCGAATGATGGCAGTTCTCAGAAGGAGATTGATAACGAAAGTAAGGAAGCGGATGGTCGAAATTCTCAAAAAGAGGGTGATGACTCCCAGTCAACGACTCGCAGAATAGAAGTCCCAAGTTCAAAGGTGATATGATTTGGTTTCCATTTTGACTCTTCTGTGAGTATGTCCTATTGTATATTTTCCATTGACGTGCTATTAGTAAATTTTGTAGGTAGGGGTGCTGATTGGTAAAGGTGGAGAGACTATACGGTATCTTCAGTTCAACTCTGGTGCCAAAATCCAAATTTTGAGGGATTCAGAGGCTGATCCAAGCTCTGTGTTAAGACCGGTTGAGATAATTGGAACTGCTGCATGCATTGAGAGTGCTGAGAAGCTTATCAGTGCAGTCATAGCAGAGGTTAAAAGTTTTTTTTTTGTCATAGCTTTGTCTTCTGCTCGCGTAAATTCGTTGTTTTATAATCATAGATACGAAATTTCTCACAATAATTTTTTCTGATACTACCTCAGGCTGAAGCAGGAGGTTCACCTGCTCTTGTTGCGAGGGGGCTTCCTGCCAGTCATTCGACAGGAATTCCAGAACAGATAGAAATGAAAGTTCCAAATGATAAGGTATCCTAATTTGGTTGTTCTAGCGTTCATGTAATCATACCTAACAAATGTTCAACTAATAGGTTGGTCTGATTATCGGCCGGGGTGGGGAGACAATAAAGAACATGCAAACAAGATCAGGAGCGCGCATTCAGGTCACTACTTCTATCTAGTTTTAAAAGTACAAGCAGTGCGAAAGTGTTCAAATTTTACTATATTCCCCATTTTATGACTCAACTGACTAAGATAGCTGTTGTGTAGTTAATACCACAACATGCTGAAGGTGATGGGTTTAAGGAAAGAACTGTCCGCATTTCTGGCGATAAGAGGCAGATTGATACAGCAACTGAGATGATAAAAGATGTTATGTATCAGGTTTGTTTCTGATACTATTTCTCTGCACGATGCATTAATTCCTTTTCTTCGTGTCACCTTTGCTTCATTCCATACGTTCTTGAATTGAGTTCAATCTGAAAACGCTTTCATTTTCCTGAATGCTACGTTTCTTTAATTTCACCGTCATGCACTGTCTCTATAGTTGGGATGTTATATGATTAGCCATGTTGCCTGTGTAGTCTTCAGTTTTACTATGCAAACACTTTGAGCAGAAAGATATTTTAGGTCGGTTACCCAAAACATTTTGTTCATGATGTGTGGTTTATGATGGTGATTCCTTATCAAATATGTGAAAAAAATATATTTAGTAGTCTTTTGAGTGCTCGCAAACTTGAATACAATTGATGGTCTCCTGGAGTTATTGAGTAGCTGCATGTTCTGTGAAGCTGGTTATCACAACCTTAAGAATCAATTGGTCTACTTCTGGAATAATATGTACCGAGTGTGACAGTGATGCTCATTTAATCCTGTTAACAAATCATATGTTCCATCCTGGATGCTGGCATGATTTTTAATGTTGAAGGTGCCGATCTCGAATTGGTGTTGGCTTTAAAAATGCAGATTTCGCTATTACCGTTCACATGGGGTCAGCATTGCCTTGTTGGTGTACAGTAGACATCACTGATGTCTCCGATGAAGGTATCTGGCATTGTTATCCAGGCTTGCAGGCTCTAGTAGTCGGTAAGGCTGCTTTGAGACTTTAAGAACTCCAGGACAATACTGTTAGTATGGATATATTTAATTAAAATCGTTGAAGAAAGATTTACCTGGGATATGTGTGGGCAAATGCGCACCTTATGTTTTTAGTCAGGATGGTGGAGTTTTGTTAAACTGCAGTTTCAACCCTAGTGTACCGAAATTGCACAAGATATTCTCAAATGTTTTATGGAATGGCTTAGGTGGAGAGTGTAATGCAGTACTGACTATAAAGTGATCTGAACATCTAATTTTTATTTCACGCATGCACTACAATTTCAAATATTTATGTTCACATGAAAGCCGTTGGCATGTTATTGGCTTCTTAATCATTTATAAGATTATAGTGGTGACTGCTTCTAAGAGTCTCGGGCGTTTATGTTTTGTTTCTTAATGTCATCTGCACCTGACTTTTTGATGTGTATTTTGTGTTTGCTGTTCTCTGTTAGCTCTTTTGTGAGTTTGCACTGTGCCGAATCATGTGCAGAAAATAGCTATACTCGCTGATTTGTTATGCTATCTTACTTGTTTCTGATGGAAAGTTTTATTGTTGTCTTGTTTGTAGAATGCAAGGTCATCGAACTATTCAGGTGGTTTCAACCAGCCTCCCTACCGCAACCGAGGGCCAGGTGGTCCACCACCTCAATGGGGTTCACGGGGTTCCCATGGGCCGCACCCGCCTTATGATTACCCCCACCGTGGATCATATTCATCTCAGGGCTCACATTATAATCCTCCTGGTTACAATGGTTATCCTCCACAACATATGCCTCCAAGAAGTGGATATGGGCCTGCTTGGGATCAAAGACCTTCACATTCTGGTCCATACGATTATTATGGTAGGCAAGGACCACAAAGCTCTGGTCCACATATGCCTCCTGCTCCCGGTCCTTCTCCTGGACCTGGACCTTCTCCTGCCTTAGGTCCCCCTCCTTCCCAAACTAGTTATGGCTATGGTCAGACTCATGGTCCAGATTATGGACATGCTCCTCCTTATTCTCAAGCAGGTCCTCAGCAGAGTTATGGGCAGTATGAACAGCCCAAGTACGATACTCCAATGCAACCTCCATACGCAGGGCATGGAGGTGGTCAGCCTGGCTACCCACCAGCAAGTGGTGGTCAGCCTGGCTATTCCCAAATGCAGCAACCTGGTAGGCCTTATGGGACGCAAGGGCCAGTTCAGCAAGGATATGGGCCGCCACGGCCAGCAGCAACTTCCGGTGATATGCCGCCGTACCAGAGTGCAACTTCAGCAGCACCGTCATATGGTAATAACATGGCTCAACAACAACAATATCCCTACGCAGCAAGTGGACCAGCCCAACAAACATACTCTTCCTACAGCTCTGCTGCACCATCTGATGCATACAATGGTACTCAAACACCTGCAGCTGCTCCAGCTTATCAACAACAAAATGTTCAGCCTGCTTCTGGTCATGATGGTACACAGCAAGCTGCAGCTGGATATGGGCAAGTACCTCCAACCAGTGGATATAGTTCATATCAATCCTCACAGCCAGCTTATGGTAACGCTCAGACCCAAAATAGTGGAAGTTATGGATACACAGGCTCTCAAGATCCTAGCTATGGAGGTGCAAATGCATCAGCTTATGCTGCAGCACCCGGAAGCCAACCTACGTATTCACAAGCAGCGTCTACCCAAGCAGGCTATGAGCAGCCTACAACTCAACAAGCAGGTTATGCTGCTGCTCCAGGGAGCGCACCGGTGAAAACGCAGTCCCCTCAGCCTGGATATGCTCAGTATGACGCAAGCCAGGTTTATGCCGCTCCCCGCTAGAGACTCAGCAATGTAGCAAGGCTAGTAGGACATGCGTTGCTGTACTGTGCTTATGAAGTGTAGTGATCGTTGGGTAGTTTCTTATAAACGCTTGATCATCTACGTACTTGGATACTTCCTCGTTCCCTTCATTGTAATTTGTAATTTCAGTTACCTAATCTGTCTCTGCGTTTATTGCTGTTGATTAAGCTGTGATATTTTTTTGTTGGTTTTTGGCTTCACAAAACCAGGCTCTGTTTTAAAGTTGAACACTATGAGTAATTAGGTTGGTGAGCTTTGGTAGAGTGTTGAGGGATATAACGAAGCTTTGGTAAAAAAAAAAATACAAAATAAAAAGAAAACAAAAAAATAATGAGAACAAAACAGTTTTGATGGGCCTTAATGAGCCCATTAAGAGATAAGCCCAGCTCATTTATGTTTACAGAAGTGTCACCAACTGAGTTGCAGAGAGGGACCCGTTGCAGAGAAACAAGAGTGAAACCGAAGATCTGTGACGCTTGAGTTTATTTGTTTTTGATCTATTGTGAATTTTTGGAGCTGGAGCCTCTGTATTGATGGATTCTTCTTCAAATTTAAATCCTCTTCGTGAAGATATCTCGGATGAAGCCGTTGAACCAATAGATGCTCCGGCGTCTGTCTTCGCTGCTCGTCCTCTTCGTACTCCTTCTACGTGAGTCACCGGCTCTTTTCTATGGATACCGATCTTTCCTCGTAGATTTCGTTTCTCGATTCCTCTTCCGTTTCATCTCTACCGCGAAGTTAATCATATTCTTCTGGATTTTTTTTTCTTTGATTTCGACGTGAATGATCGTTGTGAACTTGAAGAGCTAGAATGGAATTTATGCTGAGATTACGTTTCTGTATTAATTACATCATGAATTGACAAATAATGGTTTGTGATAATGCAGGAGCTCTTTGGAAAAATATTCACCTGTAGAATGGTCAAGCTATTTTGACAAAGAAGACGATATATCGATTCCTGGCTCCAGCGATGTAACCATGAATAATGCTCTCAGTTTCCACAGAATTTTAATTTAGTTCTGTGTTCTAATGAACTGTATCATTTTAGGTCTTTCACGTATATATGGCAGGAACAGAAGGACCTGTTGTTTTTTGTCTCCATGGAGGTGGCTACTCTGGGTGAGCTTTAGTATCCTCCGATTGATTATAATGAGAATGTTACGCAGTTTTAATCTTGGCTTTTCTTTTAAACTTCACTGATAAGGACCCAGTTCTTGTAAGTACTTCAAATCTATTAAAGATTGCATATGGTCGCTGTTCAATTCGTTGAATTCAGTCTAGTTTTGAAACGAAGAATTGAAATGGATCACACACACAATATAACGGTTTCATCTGTTTTTGCCAGGCTTTCATTTTCTATAGTAGCAAGTATAATCAAGGAGAAAGCACGTGTGGTTGCAATGGACTTGAGAGGACATGGAAAATCAGTTTCAGAGAACGAATTGGACTTATCGCTTGAGGTATAACATTCTTGTTTTTGAAAGTATAGATTTGCTCATTAGTTATACATTTGCTGATCTCTGTGAAATTAGACTGATGTACAGAGATGTACATGCAGACAATGAGCAATGATGTTTCGGTTGTGATTAAGGAAATGTACGGAGACACTCCTCCAGCTATTGTGCTAGTTGGCCACAGGTTTTTTCTTTTCCACTGGTTTCATCTTATTGTTTTGCTGTTCATGAACTCTGCGTTGAAGTATCAATAGCGAGTAAAACATTATATTCCAGGTCACTGGAGAATATATCTTCATATTTTTAACATGTAAGTATACTTAAGATGATGCGTATGTAGGGTTTATCACTTATTGTTAGATATCCATGTATATTTCTATATAGACAAATGTCTATGTGTGTTTATATGTATATATTTGTCTATTAATAAAGTCTTCTCGTAATTCTTGATCTGTGGGTCCAACATTGGTTTACTGAAGTTGTGGTTATGGGATTCAGTTCTATATTATGTGACAGTTATAGGCTCTTTTCAGTATATGATATGCAAAGATACACGCATGTAGAATATCGTAGAGTGAAAGTATATTATCGAAATTTCATTAAATTGTTTCTATGTTATCTACATACAGCATGGGTGGTTCAGTGGCGGTGCATGTTGCTGCAAGCAAAGCATTGCCTAGCTTGGCTGGGCTTGTCGTTGTGGATGTTGTTGAGGTTTGCTTTCTTTTATAAAAATGTGATCAGTTTCTCACTTTGTCTGCATTTTTGTGAGATGATTTGTCAGAGAAATTTTTACTTACATCGCAGGGTACTGCTATTGCCTCGTTGATTCACATGCAAAAGATTCTATCAAACAGAATGCAACATTTTCCCAACATTCATAAAGCAGTAAGCACCTTCCAAATGCTTGTTAAAATCAAAATAAAGCTATAATCCGTCACTTGACAACTGCGAGCGTTTGATTCCCATGATGTGAAAAATGTAACATGCATAAGCTTTATATCAATGAGTTTTAATCTAGCACGTTTATACTAAAAGAAGAAAAAGGATGATACTGATAATTGCTGAGACAAATAACTTTGTTGTTGTAAGTTTTATTGTGTCTATCATGTCTGAAGCAATGCATAAACTCTGCAGATTGAATACAGCGTTAAAGGAGGTTCATTAAGGAACATTGATTCTGCTCGTGTCTCTATCCCCCCAACGCTCAAGTATGATGATTCAAAGCAATGGTGCGTATCTCTATTGCTAATGTCACCAGTACTCACATGTTTACTTCCTAATGAGTAGATACATGAATCTTCTCCAGTTATGTTTACCGGACGCGTCTAGAGGAAACAGATCAATATTGGAAAGGCTGGTATGACCCTCACCACCTTTTCTCTAAGCAAAACAAACAAAAATTGTTAGGACATAATAAGAATTTTGTCCTAAAGCTATTAGTGGATAATGCGAGTGAAAATTTCTACTATTGGATAGTTTACGATGTAAATCATGTTGCAGGTATGATGGTCTTTCAGAGAAGTTCTTGTCATCTCCAGTTCCAAAACTCTTGCTCTTAGCTGGAACTGACAGGCTGGACAGGTATTCATATTCGTTCCTCTGAGCTCATCTCAAACTCGGCTTCTCTTCACCTTCAGATCGGGTTTCCAAAAGAAAGAAAGGTGTTGCAGACTTAGAATTGCTTTGAAATCTAAAACCGTATTGTAATATTGACGTTGGTGATTGAATCAGAACCCTCACAATTGGTCAAATGCAAGGAAAGTTTCAGATGATTGTGGTTAGACACACTGGTCATGCTATACAGGTAAAAAAACTCATCTTTAGAATAACACTAAACTTATACACATCTCGAGTCTTGTACTGATCGTAAACGATACAGGAAGATGTACCAGAGGAGTTTGCAAATCTAGTTCTCAATTTCATATCACGCAACAGAATTGGTCCTCATGGTGTCGAGGTATGTATTTGGTCTTATAATCTTTTGCAAAATTTACTCTTTATCCTAATTTTTGTGTAAATGATGCAGATACCTGGACTGCCGAAACCTTCACAGACCAAGACTTAAATAACTCTGAATCATGTTGTTTCTTGACGAAACATGTTCTGGCTTTTGTGGTTACTGAAGTATGGTAATGGCATACATATAAAGTAAGAGATTTTTAATAAAATTTCAATGAATTTCTCAGTGGTGAGTAGTGTCTTCACTTTCAAAACGAATATTTAAACTTTATAAGAGGCAACTCTCGCCTCAATACACAAGTAAAACCAACAAAACCCAGTTCATAAACCATCTTTATTGCCTAAAAAAATGCAAATTGAATAGCTTTACTGCTTAAGCAGTAGATTCCTTCAAATATGCGATGAGATCAGCACGATCTTGTGGCTTTTTAAGTCCAGGAAACACCATTTTTGTACCTGGAATGTACTGCATTAACATAAGGAAAAACCCACGTTAATCAGTCATCGGAATGAGATCTAATCTTTTACTTTGTGATTGAAATCTAATGAAGAGTAAAGGAACATACCTTCTTCGGATTCAACAAGTAATCGTAGAGGGTCTTCTCCTCCCACGTCACGGCCATGCTTTTGTTAGCAGCGGAGTAAGAATATCCTGGAGTTGTTCCAGATTGCCTTCCAAATAAGCCGTTCAAATTCGGTCCTGATTTCGAACAAATTCCAATTTCAACACAAAAAAGAGTTAAGACGCATGAAAACGCAACGAAAGAGGATATCAAAACGCTCATAAGGAAATCCCAATCAATCAGCTCAGGCGCGATGAGCTATAACAAAAGGACATAACAAATTCGGTAGATCCAAACAAAAACGAAGGATGCAGGAAACTCCGATCGAAGACATGAGAGGTACAGAGAAATGAGAAGGAGAAAGAAGAAGACGGACCTTGCTTGTGACCGGCACCTTTATCTACGGTGTGGCACTGAGCACACTTGGTCCTGAAAATCTTCTCACCAGCCTTGGGATTTCCGGGGGGAGCTTCATCGAATGACGCCATCTCGAGAATGAAATCTGAACGTTTCTGCAACAGACTGAATTTCAATTTTCTTTGTCTACCAGAAAACAAAGATGAATATTATAAGAGAAGCTTCGAGGTAGAAGAGGTGGCTGCGTAAGGGAGCCACAGGCCACCCCTTTTTTCATCAGTCCACGTGTCTTCTCCTTAATGGTTGGTTTTAGTCGGTTAGTTATATTTTAATAATGGGCTTTTAATTAAGCTTACACGTATGAGCTCTCATTTTATAATGGGCTTTTAATTGGGCTCACATCTGTAATATATAGAGGTGCTAGTTAGGTGGGAAGCTGGACCGACTATGCCAAGTGTCAATCCACGTGTGAGGGAAGCCGACAACAAGGATAAATTTGTCATTTTCATTTTGCGTCAGTTTCTAACCTGAGATTCATCAGAAACGTACGGCGGAGGAGAAAGCAGGGCGACTGAGAGATCAAGGAGAATAAGAGGAGGTGAAACACTTTGTCGTTGTTTTCTCCGCCTCTGTTTCTGTATTGTTCTCCGTCTCGTCTCTGCTTTTCTCGCCTTCTCCATCTGTTTCTGCGGATTTGTTTCTCATTCCCAGGAAGGATCAGGGATTGCGAATTCGGTGTTTTTTCACTTAGACGGGAAAGGATTCAGTTAGAGGAATGTCGACGGCCTCGTGCTCAATCGCTAGCTCTAGCGGCGGATGTGGATTTAGGTTTCAATTGAAGACATCTGGTTTACCTGCAACTCATTCTTCTAATTTCATCAGAATTGGGAGACCTTCTCAGGTTTGTTAGATGCTCCTTCTCTCCATGTTTAATTTCATGCTGTGTGGTATCAAGCAGTTTAAGCGCTTAACTATTGCTCTTATTTGGATTTCCTTACTTTAGAGTGATAGATTCCATCTGCATCGTTTGGCATTGGTACATGGAAACCGTAATGTGAGAGGAACAGCTGTACGCATGGCATTAGTTGATGAGAGGCAATCAACGGGCACAGACGTTGCCGACCCTCCTAGGATCCTGGTATGATTTGATTTCATTATCGCACTTGTTCTGTAACAATAGACACCATTTGACGACTAAAAACCTTCATATCTTGCTGTCATTTCTTGCAGGCGTATGATCTTGTTCAAGGAGCACTTGTAAGTAACCCTAGAACCAATCTGTTATAATATCTCTCATAGTAAATAGTATAGTACGAGTTGGGAGAAAAGAATTGGAACTTGATAATACGAGAATTTTTTTGGTGTAAACTAACATTGTACTCACGCAGGTGAAATGGAGATCGAAGCAGGACAAGTCCGTTCCAGAAACACCCACGGCTGTTCTCCTGCACGGAATTCTGGGGAGCGGGAAAAACTGGGGTCAGTATCGCTGAATTGCTAGTGAAATTGATACAAGTTTGTACTGTCATGTATGAAATCAGTACAGTCAATTATGAGTCTCTTCAGATCTCTGTTATCGGGAAGCAATAAGGGTCTCAACTCTTAAAAATATTGTGGATTAGTTTTATGGTGTGAATCATTTCTAGCTAACTAAGTCTATTTTATTGGCTTCTACTTCTCTAGGTACTTTTGCTCGAAGATTAGCTCACGAGTTCCCAGCATGGCAGGTATTAGTTCGATCTAATGCACTAAAACTGGGTACAAACACTTATGGACTTACAGTAACTCTTATGCTCCTGTTTAATTCATTTTCCTCAGTTTCTCTTGGTAGACCTTCGTTGCCATGGGGATTCAGCAGCTTTAAAGAAGAGAGGGGCAAATTCTGTTGCTACAACTGCTTCTGATGTTCTAAAACTTGTAAACTTCTTTCTCATCCCACAAATCATTCAATTACTCCTCAAAGTAAATTTCACCGATATTCATTTTATTCTGTCCTTCTTAGGTTGGTCAGTTGAGGTTAACGCCTCGGGTTCTTGTTGGTCACAGTTTTGGAGGGAAAGGTTTTCATATCTTCATGACATTTCAGATTAATTCTGTGTACGTGATGATAACATTGCTGATGAGTTTTTTCTATGAACCTTATAGTTGGTTTAAGTATGGTGGATCAAGCAGCTAAGCCTCTTCCACGACCAGTCCGAGTAAGTTTTTCTTTATTGGTATGTCCATATCTCAATTACACACTTGCTGGAATTTATATTTTAAACCTGAACCATGTCCGTTTTTAGGTTTGGGTTTTGGATGCTACTCCTGGAAAAGTTAGTGCTGGAGGAGATGGAGAGGATCATCCACGAGAGCTAATATCGTTTCTACGCAAATTGCCAAAAGTTGTAAGTTACAAGATCTTCAGATCTTTTGTTCTCTTTCATCATGGAAATTTAGGACTACCATATTGTTTTTCAACCAAGATCATAAGTTACCAATTGATAATCTCAGAAAAGAAAAAGAAACTGCAGATGAATGTTCATGAGAACTTAATTTGCTATACGAACTTAATTTAGGACGACGTTTAAAAGAATTGTTACTTACGAACATCTTTTGTTTTTGCTATAAGGTCTCATCAAAGCGCGAGGTTTCTAGCGCTCTTATCAAAGAAGGATTTTCCAATGATGTGGCTCAGGTATAATATCGATTTGCACAGCAGATTTTATCACCTCTTAACGTTAATAGCGTTGGGGCGTTGGTTGATACATGTGGAATTGCAATCTTGATGTCTCTGAGTATTTTTATGCAGTGGGTTGTTACCAATCTAAGACCTACTGGACCATCGTCTTCTAGCTTCTCATGGACATTTGACCTGGATGGGATTTCCGAACTTTACCAGTCCTACGAGGACACAAACCTATGGTATTCTATTTCTGCTACCTCTTTCCGTTTTAGTGAACAAACTTGTATACGACGTTCTTAACTAAACTTTTCCCAATGAGAAAAGGAACTTTGTTGAGAATCTTCCACGCGGAGTACATGTAAATTTTCTGAAAGCGGAAAGAAGTTTGCACCGGTGGGCGCTAGAAGATCTTCAACGAATTCATGCTGCTGAGGAGCTAGCCGCTGATGAAGGAGGCGGCGTAGAAATGCATGTCCTTGAGGATGCTGGTCACTGGGTAATTTATTACCCTGTTTCTACAATTCTTAATCTTTGTCCTTTTTTACTGATACTCTAGTTCGAAAACTTTCAGGTACATACTGATAACCCGGATGGTCTCTTCAGGATCTTGTCATCTTCTTTCCAGGTGCTCAGAGCCTAGAGCTACATACGCTCTTGGCTCTGCTTTTTCTTTTGGGTTAATTTGTGTGAAGTTACGCCTATATATCCATAGAAAGCAACATGTTATTCGTACATTCATTGTAAGGTCCTGCGTGGTCTAAGTAACAAGTAAGATCATATAGCTGTACGTATAGTCTTGTATCCTCCGCCACTAAATTTTAAATTATTCTTGACTCCATGTGCTTTATATAACTCTTTAACGTCCAATGGGAGAAAGTTCTTAAGCTCAAGTTCACTCTCTACAGTCTACACACAAACCGACGACAATTTTTTCTTCACTTGTTTCTTCATTCACTTCTACTACATTTCTTGAATGTTAAACTGTGCAAACCGAGGTGGACTTGCAGGAACCCGAGGTGGACTCGCAGGGAACCGAGGTGGACTCGCAGGAAACTGAGTTTGGCTCGCAGGAAGCTTCCTAGTAGACCCTCCTTCAAGCATAAGTTTCATCGGAGATGGCTCGACCACAGATATGCTTGCACCCACTCCCACAAGGGAGCTTCTACGTGCACCCTCGGTTGACAGTAGCAGCTTAAATGTCCATCGCAGCACATTTGGCGTGAAGACTCTATAAAGGAGAAAAACATCGTACCAGCTAGGGAACTTCACATACGCATCTCCCCTACAAGCACCGTCCACGATCATCTTCGCAAACTCCTCCAACGGTCCACCATTTGCAGGTACCTACATTATTATTTGCAATTAAATATAGACTCTTGAGATCATTCACAGCTTTGGTAATAAACTTACTTCTCGTTCTTCTTTCCATTGCATCTCAGCACCTTCTTCTAACATGAACTTTCCTCTGCTCATTTCACTCCCTATCCACCCATGAGTCGCTATAGTTATCCCAACATCTCCATTTAGTTCGAATCTCAACGTTTCATAGAAATTAACCAGAGCTGCTTTTGCAGCCTACAGAAGCAACAACGGAGTACATTTTAGGAAACTGAAGAAGATCAAGCCATAAGGAACGGTAAACGTTTAAGTAAACACTTAACGGAATAAAGACTCATCCGTGGTAAAGGCAACCAGTTCTCGACCGATGCATTCACGACTATCTGACCATTACTCTGATGAAGGTAAGGCAATGCTACATACGTCGGATAAACATTTCCCCAGAAGTTTATGTCCTGATCAAGAACACTTTTATCTATTCTCTTGAATTATTAACACAAAATTTAACCACTTTGAAGGTCTAGGAAAGAATCACATACCAGCAAATGAGGAAACACAGTCGTATCGGTCACATCCTCAAAGTAAAAGGTATGTCCAAGACTTGCAGTACACACTAAATGATCAACTGTGTAGAACAACATTTGTTAGATTGCTTGAGAAACAAGTTAGCCTACATCTTAATGCCTAAACACTAACATCCACTAGGAGTATATATAATCAATCCATGTACCTCGACCGTAGTAATTGATAGTTTCATTGATAAATCGACGGCAATCATCCTCTTTAACGACATCAGCAGCGATTATGATCACATGTTTAGCTCCGATCTGTCTAGCTCTGTTGCTGACAGCTCGTAGTCTATGTTCTCTTCTTGCCACTAACACCAAATTAGCTCTTCTTTTTGCATATTCATACGCTATTTGCTGCGTTTCATCAACATAAACACTCATATTTTCATTATTTTTTCAGATCAAAACTTTTAAAGTTCGAGGTTCGATATCCAGTTACCTCTCCGATGGCTGAGGAAGCTCCAGTGATGACGACGACTTTGTCTTCCATATCTTGTGTGACGACATGGGAGTTGTAAAACCGCTCACAGATGTTGATAAAGCTCAGTAATGGCCACGAGAAAGCCATCACCACCATCGTTGCTGGAGGAGCCATCAGATTCATCACAGAATTCAACATATCCACCATTTTTGTTATCTTTACAGGTTACTTTGTGGATTAGAAGAGAAAGAAGAGATTTTTTTAGGATAAAGAAGAGAGAAGACAATTCAAGAAATTGAAGAGGAGGTTTTTGACATATAGTGGTGGATGATGAACACAATGGCTGCATGCAGTATGAGTTGCAGAGCCACGTGGTCGTTCTTGTGACCTCTTTGTGTAGACTTTATTTAGGATTACATTGGAAAGCTACAAAACCCGGTTTAATCCGGTTTAAATATTGGATAGATCATAGACCAACACAACTCCTATCTTTATCTTTATATAAATTTGACAATTTAGTTACTCTCTTTTTTAGCTCACATTTTTAGTTACTCATGTCCAAAATATTTCATTTTTTCCTAGATCTCTTTCAAATCCATGAAAATTATTTCTCAAAAAATAAGATGAATTTACTTACTTTCTTTGTTATTTGTACTAAACCAAAACCTTTACACCGTAATTTAGATTTTAAACAGTTAATTTATATCAAATTCGATCTTATTTTAAATTTCAATAAGATGTGGTAAAATTAAGTATTTGTAGCTTGATTGATATTTTAAAGGCCATAAAAAGGCTATCGTTCACTTAATTTTTTATAACTTTAAAGACCATTAAAATCATTTTATTTTCAATTCCGTTATCTAAAAATCATAATGTTATTGAACATTTAGATAGTAATGAAAAGTTTTAGTATCTCACAAAATTTACATTGAAATTTGAAACTAAAGTCAAAATTGGTCGGACTATATATTAATCTTTTTGAGGTTAGGACTTAGAAGAATCTAGTGACTCTTGGGATGATGATGTACTTCTCTAGATATTGTCCGTACAAATAGATAAAAATAGAAGAAATGGGACCCACGATCTAGACAGCAAAGATCCTACGTGGGTCATTGTCGTATCTCTATTGCTCACAAGTCACAACAACACATTCTAACATCATCTCTTTAAACTAACTTAACTTTTTTGGCCGTTGATTAAAAACCTCTCGTGCCTGCCGGCGCCTGAGCAACGGCTCTCCGGAATATTCTCTCCATCTCTCATCGAAACAAATCAAAATTAGTATTTTCTTAGTTGTTTTCTCCATCTAAATTTAGAAATTTGTTTTGTGTTCCTGGATCTCCGCTACACAAACCATTCAATCTCTGAATCAACAAACAAACAAACATTCTGTTCTTCATTTTCTCTCTCTTTTTCTCTCTCCAAATTTTCCGTTATCGGCGAACCGGAAAACGGTTTGTCTAATTTCCAATGAAGTTAACGGAAAAAACAAATTTGGAGATTGTTCTTTTGAACCGTTCTTGAACAACCTTTTCTTGTTTCTGCTTTTTTTATCATATACATTTTGGTACTTGAGTTTCTGAGTTTTGCATTTTTCCAAGTTTTGATTGGTTCTTTTCCAGCTTCTTCAAAATTTATAAATTCCCATAAAACATCAGATTTTAAGAGAATTTCTGAAGGGATTACAAAAGGTTACACCTTTAATTATCATCATATCCTGTAAAATCCAGGAGATGAACCTGAGATTCCTGGGTTTGATGCTTGGGGATTATTCAGGATAGACTCTGTTATTGATGCGGACATATTTGTTTAAGATTAGGTGACATAAAAAGATCGTTAACCAGAGTATCATGGGCTGCATTTGCTCGAAAGGAACCAAAGAAGAAGTAATTGTTGATGAACAAAAAGTTAAACCAAACGAAACTTGGAACAAAACCTCCTCAACTCAATTAACTCCACCTGTATCCTCCAAGCATGATGAGTTTTCATTTAAAGCCGTTGATGGAAGTTCTGGTGGACGCAGATCAGTTCGTAACCCATCTGCTAGAGCCAATGGACTGATTGTTCCTATAGATGATAGTGATGGTAAGACAGTAATCGTAGAGAGACCTTCAAGGTCTCACCGGAGATGGCCAACTGCAGATAACGGAGCAGGAGGAGGATTTCAAGGGTTTCAGTCTTCTAATGTCACCACAAGTGTTCCTCATAGCGCCGAGGCAGAGCTCATTGCTGCTGGATGGCCTTCTTGGTTAACTTCTGTTGCTGGTGAAGCCATTAAAGGATGGGTTCCTAGAGCTGCAGAGTCTTTTGAGAAGCTGGAAAAAGTTAGTTTCTTGATCCCTTTTTTGTTGTCTGCATAAGCTCTTATAGGTTTGATTGTTAAATGGAAACTGTGTTTGCAGATTGGTCAAGGGACTTACAGTACTGTGTACAGAGCACGAGATCTTGAGACTGGTAAAACAGTAGCGATGAAGAAGGTCAGATTCGTCAATATGGATCCGGAGAGCGTGAGATTCATGGCTAGGGAAATCCATATCCTGCGGAAACTTGACCATCCAAACGTTATGAAGCTTGAGTGTCTTGTGACCTCAAAACTCTCTGGTAGCTTGTACCTTGTGTTTGAGTACATGGAGCATGACCTTTCAGGTCTTGCTTTAAGACCTGGTGCCAAATTCACTGAATCACAGGTACGTTAAGATGGGTATAGAGAACATTTCATACCAAAACAAGAATTCTTGTTAACTTGGTTGCTTCTTGTAGATCAAATGTTACATGCAGCAACTACTTTCCGGGCTTGAACACTGCCATAGCCGTGGAATCCTCCATCGAGACATAAAGGGTTCAAATCTTCTAGTAAACAATGATGGAGTGCTCAAAATTGGAGATTTCGGTCTGGCAAATTTCTATCAAGATAAAGATCAACCCTTGACAAGCCGTGTAGTAACCTTGTGGTACAGAGCTCCAGAGCTTCTATTGGGTGCTACTGAATATGGAGCTGGTATAGACTTGTGGAGTGTTGGTTGCATTCTCGCAGAATTGATCATAGGAAAACCAATCATGCCTGGAAGAACAGAGGTGAGTTTAGCTGTAAAATTATCAGACAATAGATTCTTTGAATCCATGACTATTCAGCCTAATTCAAGTGATGTACCTTTAGGTGGAGCAAATGCATAAGATCTTTAAGCTGTGTGGTTCACCTTCTGATGCTTACTGGCGAAAAACAAAGCTACCACTTGCAACAAGTTTCAAGCCACAACAACCTTATAAGCGTGTCCTTGTAGAGACTTACAAGAATTTGCCATCTTCAGGTCTAGCTCTTGTTGATAAACTACTCTCCTTAGAACCAGAGAAACGAGGCTCAGCTTCTTCAACACTAAAGAGCGAGGTAGTCTTAGACTTTCTCCATCTAATAGTTTCTTGATTTGCTTCCTTAAACCGCTACTGATTCTCATCTATTTTACTCAGTTTTTCACAACGGAACCACTCCCTTGCGATGTATCAAGTTTGCCTAAGTATCCTCCAAGCAAGGAACTTGATGCGAAGATCCGCGATGAAGAAGCAAGAAGGTATGCAATCAAAGTTCCCTTTGCCAATATTCTCCTGCAGAAAACCAAATACTTTAGGCAAATTCCTAAGCACAAATTCTCTATAAATTCAGGAAACGAGCTGACGCTGTGAAGGGACGTGGACCTGAATCTGTGAGAAGAGGTTCGAGAGATTTCAAGACTGTAACAACACCAGAGTTCATTGCAGCAGGACAGTCAAAAATCAGTACTCAGAGATTCATTCCTCAGGAAGACAGTAGTACATGTTTGAGGGGAGAAACAGGAAGAGGCGAGAGAGAGAAAGGCTTTTCCCACACCAATTCAATGATTCATCCAACCATGGCAGCAACATGGAGCCGAAATGGGACCTCAAGAAACAATGGCGTAGAGCTGAAAGCTACAAAATCTAGCAACATTCCAATGATTGTGAGAGATTTAGCTAGTCTTTCACATAAGGAAGATGTAGCCAGCAGAGAAACCACAACGGTAAGAACTAAGTTGATTCAGCATATTACTACCTCTATTTTTTTCCTTTAGATAATGGAACCTGAGTTTTTTCCTCATGCTGTTTCAGACATACATGCGCAAGAAGAATAGAATGCAATTTTCAGGGCCATTGATGCCTCCTGGTGGAAACATGGAGGATCTTCTGAAAGAACATGAGAGACAAATCCAAGAGGCTGTAAGGAAATCACGGCTTGAGAAATCTGGAACAAAGAAAAACAGAACAAGTACATAGTGCAAGACATGGCTGAAACTGTGGAAATGCAGAAACGAGAAAGAGTTACCTGAACTGGAAGAACGAAGATTTGCTAAAGATACCTGAACTGTAATTGACACTGCTCTTCCACAACTTTTACCAGGAGTTTAACCATGGATAAGCTTGTGCTAGTAAACTCTCTTATTATGGCAACTCCTGTTTTCTGCTCTGTCTCACAAACAGTTCTTGTGGTTTGGGGAAGCAATTAAGTGTGTATATTTAGCAATCGTATTTAGTAGCACAGGTCAATCTATAGATGAGGTTTTTTCAGACGTTAACTGCAGAATTGGATTGGAATATCCAGACAACGAATTATTTTAAACAGCACATTAGTGCATCATTGTCATATACAAGCCACGCTAAATAAGCTATACATTTGTGTTAACAGAGACACACCTTGGCTCCATATATGTAGCTGCCTCTGCTTAGCCTCTATATATCTTGCTTGGGTTTCCGGCTAAGCTCTGAATATTGACCGCCCATTAACTGCAAGATCTCTTCCCACAAGTTTACTGATGAAGTTCCAAAGATTAAATTTGAGCTACACGCAGCAACGTGCCAGTAATCTAATTCGATCTCTTCTCTGAGCTGATCCAACTGCCAACCGGCATAACCAACGAAGAATTTGAAGTCATGTGGCGTAAGAATCCCTTTCTTAACAAGTAAAGCAGCTTTATTCAAGCTCTTTCGAGTACCAAAGCTTAGACCAGAGATGACTTCTTCAAACCCAGCTATCTTGGATTTATCACTAGTTTTTGATAAGAACATGCTTGCCCCAAGAGGCCCACCAAAGTACACAGGACAATCTGAAAACGTGGGTATAAGTTCGTTTTTAGCTGGTGTCATGTGCTTGATTTTTTTGTGGAGTGGGCGGTTGATGACAACTCCAAATGGCCCCTCTTCTGGATTTCTGGTTCCTGAACTCAAAAGAAGCACAACGGTTCTCTCAAACGTGTTATAACCATCGAGCTTCTCTGTGGCAACTAGAACGCATCCAGTCTCTGGAATGGGAATTGGATGCGCCCATTTCAGGCCTATATGTTCCAATTCATGGGACGTTGTAGCTGGTTTATGACCCTCAGAATCTGTTTTATCTTCCTGTTATATCATATGAAGCATAAATCCTATTTGTCAGGCTTCTATATCTCCCCAAAATGCCTAAATGTGGTAACGATTTCTAACTTCAGATCCCGAAACAATCTCCCAAATCAACAGCTTGAGGAAAAACTTATTTACCTGTTCTTTCATAAACATGTTTGCTCTGAACTCTCTCCAATCCATATTTAGACCATGTGGCTGAGAAGCTGCTGAATCACCTGATTTGTTTCCCTTAGAATCATCCCCTTCATGAACAAAATGGTTCCACACTTGTGAGAATCAAAGAAGTTAAGGACTTTACTCACACTTCTAAAAGATCACTTTCGACAAAAACGTTTCACTTCTTGGACATTAACCCTCTTCAAATCATAACCTAGCAATGACACTAAACAACCGGTCCATAAGCATCAGTTTCGTGTTAAATTAAAAAAAAAAGCATCAGTTTCAAATGGTAGAACTCACATAAATAAAAAGAACAATGTAAACAAGTGTTTCTCCTGAGTTATAACATCTTCTATAAATTCGATTTGAATTCAATTTGGATCGATCTTCGTGCATTTAACCCAAACAATGTACACAAGTGTTTCTCCCGAGTTATAACATCTTTGTACTCGATATGAATTCAATTTGGATCAATCTTAACGCATTTTACCCGAATTGCTAGGCGATTAAGAAAAATCAGCATTTCTCGCACATACAGCTCATCAAAACTGCAAAAAACACTCTTCAAATTACAAAATCCAACAACATTAAACCCTACCAGAGGCTGCATCGTCGTTATTCTTCTTCGACGCTGCTCTGACAACCAAAGAACATGCCCCAGAAGCAGAAAGTATGGGCCTCAGAAACCTGATCTCCACGGACCCGGCTTTCCCCAATCTCCCGGAAAACGACTTCTCATGAATCGTATTCCTCAAAGAAAAGATAGGGTTTCTGGTCGCTGCGTCATTCACATGAAGAGCCAACAGATCCATCCAGAACTTCCCTTGGAATGGCGATAAGAATCAAACGCAACACCAGTTTCACAATCTTTAGTAGAACAGATAAGAATGAATATAAAAATGATCAAATCTAGAGAGGCGGATGATATCTGCAACTGATAGGAACTGATGATGTGAGAAAGACAAAAATTGAGAAGGCCAATCAAATGTGTGAGAGAGAAAATGATTCTATTTTCATGGTAGCGTTTATTTACATTTCTACCCTTTGTGTTCTTCTGGAATAAATGAGGATATATATGTAAAATGTCTGATTCACATTATTTAGTCAACGTTTGACCTAGGCGTCGACGATTCTGTTACAGTCCAGCTAAACCGCCAAAATTCACGCTCCGGTGTGTGTGTGACTGTGAATCACTTGGTTTCTCCATCTTCGGTGGCGGAGCCTAATTTACAGGAAAAATGCCGATTTCGCCTTCTTGTTTCACGGCGGCTACCAACACACTCTCTCATCCGATTGTGTCAGTTCCAGTACCCACGTTTCATTCTCATCGACCAAATCGAAGTTCGAAGAGGATTTCACGAAATAGGATCTGGATTCACAATAGGGCGAAAATCTATGTGAAATTGAGTGATTCAGAGGCGAAAGCCGACGAAGCAACAGAAGAATCGAGTAGTTCTAGTGGAAACCCTACAGTTTCTTCTGATACGAGCAGCAATACATCGAGCTTCTTGTCTGTTCTCTGTCCATTGCTTAAAGTTTTCTCTGTGAGTCCCTCCTCTCTTAAAGTCGATCTTGTTCTTCCTTAATTTCAATGTTTTCTCTGCTCTTGTTTGTTGAAAGCTTCTACTGTTTTGCTCTTATCAAGTTTCTCATTTTCTAGGTTGTGTTCGTTCTAATGTGTTCATTTTTTTATTTCTTAGATTTATCTCTCAATACTGCTTACTTGGTTCTATGGCTTCTCTATAAAAAAGATAAATTCGTTTCTCTAATTACTCTCAGCTGTTCTTTGTCAGGGAGGTGATCCTTCTCAGCAGCGAAATCGTGTTCTGGAGGTTAGTTACATTTTGCTTTAGGATTATATCAAACACAAATAGCTTGTACGGGCGGCTACTTTTTTCCTGTGAACCAGAGAATTCTGTTCTTTCTTAGCAACCCTTCTGCTGTAGCTGTGATCACCAAAACAAGTCAGATAATTCGTAGAACAACACTGGATAATGTAATCCGACCTGAGGTGAATAAAGTTTTTGACTCGTGTGGAAGTGTTTAGATTTCAGTTTGGTGGCTCCTTTAAGCATGTTGTAGTCCCTTAGACTATCAGAATGGTGTATGAACTTTCTTAGAGAGGTTAATAAAATAGTGTTTTACTGATTCGTTACAAGATAGAACCATAGTTTTTCAAGATTACATGCTGAAAGTTTCCTCTATGGTTGACATGAGTACAGGTTGCAACTTCTTCGTTGGCATCTGCATCAAGACTTCCATGGGGATCTAGAGTATCATCAGGGAGCACAGATAACCAAGCTGGATTTTCTAATCCTCCTTTGCGATTGCAGCTTTTCGAATTTGGTATGTTCTTGTTTGTCATGAAAAAAAACAGCTTCCGTTAAAAGCTAATTTCACACTAAGAGTTCCTTGGTTTCTGGACAACAGAGGCATGTCCTTTTTGCAGGAGGGTGCGAGAAGCCCTGACTGAGCTAGACCTTTCTGTAGAAGTAAGAAGCCAACCCTCATTAATTTCTCAATAAATAGCTTATTAACATAGCCAAGAAGCAGTATAATGATATTTGTTGGTGTTCAGGTTTATCCTTGTCCTAAAGGATCTATGAGACACAGAGAACTGGTCAGAAGATCTGGCGGAAAAGAGATGTACCTATACAATGTTTGACTGTAATTCGGTTCCATTTTCAGTGCTACAAAACAGTCTTTTTATTTCGTGTGCTTGAATTTGTGCAGGTTTCCATTCCTCATCGACCCGAATAATGATACTTTAATGTATGAGAGTGGTAAGTCTTGAGTTCACTATTAATATCCTATTGTCCTCTTCTCTGTATATCATTACATTGATTCTCTTCTCTTTTTCTAAGTAACAGGTGACATTGTTAAGTACTTATTTAATCAATATGGAAATGGAAGAAACCCTTCCACAGGACTTCTGGAAAGGTGTGCAGTTCAAAAATATGAATGTTGTTTAGTTAGTCCCTAGCTACTATAAATTGGACTATTCATATAGACCAGTTGCTCATCTTTGTAACTATTTAGTTTTAATTGTATCTTCTTTAGCACCTTATTCACTGGATGGATGCCAACACTTCTCCGAGCAGGTAGAGGCATGTCATTGTGGGAAAAGGCTGCAGCGGATCCACCACCTAAAATGCTTGAGCTCTTCTCTTACGAAAACAACCCGGTATTATGCTCCTTTCTTGTATTCAAATTACTCTAATAAACAAACTCTTAGGATACAGTGTTCCTATTATCCCTTCGCAATCCAGATAAACTTTGATTACTTTCCTTCTAGTATGCGCGGTTGGTGCGTGAAGCACTATGTGAACTGGAGCTTCCGTATGTACTACACAACATTGGGGAAGGATCCAGACGGATGAGATCACTACTAAATGCTTCAGGATCCAGCAAGGTCTGTGTATAATAGAGTTTTACGAGTCACTTACCAAAAGAAAAGATTAGGGGCTGACAATGTTGTTGGTCAATATAAATTACAGGTTCCATTTTTGGTTGATCCAAACACTGATGTCCAATTAGATGATTACCAGAAGATTCTTGCTTACCTCTTCAAGACTTATTCTTCAGCAGCATCTACGTAATGCATAGCCTGAGCTATATCATTTTCCCAAGGTACAATTGGTGATTTTGATGCTTGATTAGTTGGGTTTGGTAATGATGCTATAATTATCATGTGTACTGTGTACATCTACCTGGTGAAATGATGTTTAGGGGTTTGATCACGTTTCTTGTAATTACCTACCAAATCATTATAAAAATGGTTTTTTTAGTTGAAAAGCATGCGTGAGGTATGCAAAATGATAGCTTTTAATAGTGGAGTATAGATACAAACAAAGAGTGAATATAATATGCTAAAAATTCGTTCTTTTTTCCCAAAGTCTATCCACTACGGCTTTGATTGGTGAGCATTTTGCCTAATGAAGATATTTTCTTATCAATCAATTAACACTAGTTATTCCAGGACAAAAGAGAGAATTTAGTCAAAACTCTCCAAAAAATCGAAACCCAGAAAGAAAGTTTGAGAATTTAGTCAAGAAAAGATGAGGAATACAGGTTCAGTTTTCATGAGCCCGAAGCTCATATTCATATCTTGCTCAATCTTAGTGTTGATCATCGTCGTCTTCAAAAGAACCACTATCTCTTCCTCTTCAAGCCCTGTCTCTGAACTCAGTCTCTCCCAGTCAACAACAGGGGACGACCAAGAAGAATATCACCAAAAGCTTGGTTGTACTTCATCTTTACACTGCACAAAGATGCCAATTTCTCTATCTGATGCATTGGTTCACTATGTCACCACAGAAATCACCCCACAACAGACGTTTGAAGAAGTCTCTGTCACTAAAAGAGTGTTAGACAAGAAGTCTCCTTGTAACTTACTTGTTTTTGGCTTAGGACATGATAGCTTGATGTGGGCATCTCTCAACCATGGCGGCCGCACATGTAAGTTCCAAGCTTTTGATGATACAATTACTTTCTTTAGATCCTTAATTAGTCTTTGATAGTTTTTGATTATGTTTGTTCAACAAGTATTTTGAGGTCTCATCAAGCTGTTTCTGCCGATGTAGTGTTCTTAGAGGAAGACAAAGCTTGGATCAAGAACATGACTAGCAAATTCCCAAGCTTAGAATCCTACCACGTCGTTTACAACACAAAAGTTAAAGATTGGAACAAACTCTTGGAGCTAGAAAGAACAGAGGAGTGCAAAACCGTATCTGATCCAAAAGATTCAAAATGTGGTCTAGCCTTGAAGAATTTTCCAGGCGAGGTTTATGAAACACAATGGGATCTGATAATGATAGATGCTCCCACTGGCTATCACGATGAAGCACCAGGGAGAATGACTGCTATTTACACTGCAGGGTTGCTAGCTCGTAACCGTAGTGACGGCGAAACTGACGTTTTCGTCCATGATATTGACCGGCCAGTAGAGGATGAGTTCTCAGCTACGTTCTTGTGCAGAGGTTACATGAGGGAGCAAGAAGGTAGGCTTCGACATTTCACTATTCCCAGTCACCGGACTCGTTCCGGTACACCTTTTTGTCCGATGGAACGCCTTTGATCTTTGCCTTGAGAGAGAGATAGAAATGCTAACAAAGGCATCAGAGGCTGCAACAGAAGAAATCTAGTGATTTTTCTTCTTCTTTTTTTTTAAGTATTTTTGAATTTGGTTTAGAATAATCCAATCAGTGAATGAATAAGTTGGAAAGAATTAAGGTTTGATGAATAGAAAAGTTACATAATGCATCTGTTTGATTAGGTTGGTTTGGTAATGATGCTAAAATGATTATGTGTACATCTTAGCTGGTAAAATGCTGTTTATAGTTTGATCAATTGGCTTATAATTACCAACCAAATCATTATTTTGTGCAAGAGGATAGCTTTTAAATTTTTTAATAATGAAGTACACACAAATAATGAATTTCAATGGGATTATAGTATTTTAGATTTTGAATTATTTCCGTTTAGTGAAAATATCAACTATCAAACTTGCTTTAAAACTTATATCAAACTTGTGTGTTTAAAACCCTGAATTTTGAAAACCTGTTTTTCTTCTTCTAAATTCTAAACTTTAATAACTAGGTATATTAAACTAAAATGTTAAATTTTTGTGAAAAAAACTAAAATTTTAAATTTTAACTTGTATAATTAATCAAAATTTGGATTATTATTTATGTTCAGTTTTGAGATTATAATTTAACTTTTTATACAAAAATAAATTTAAAAAGTCTTATAGGGTTTAACAAACAAATTATCAAAATTCATAGTAAAAAAAAACCATTTGATAAGTGAAGATTTTTACATCAAACAGAGTTAGTTCAACGTCTAATTAAACTACCATTATCCCAAATTTAAATGTTAAAGATTCGTTTTTTAGTTGTTTTAATTGTGGACAAGAAAACATGATTTTTGTTTAAGTTTCTTAAGGTGATCTGTTACTACGACCCATGTTAGGTTTTTATTCAACACACATGTTCTTGTTTTGTCTATATTGACATGAAATGCTTGTATTTGAAGCATCAATATTTATTAACGATAAGTCCTCTCCACTACGTTTCACATCTCTCCAATCATAAAACATATATAATTCAGATCTACCAACTTCTGATGTAATGCCTCAACAGCAACCTTAGAGTAGTTGCTATCATGTCTTCCTCAACTTCTCAATCATCCTTTTCTCTTACTTCATTTCTTCTTTAAGGATACAACAACACATCTCTTTCTTTCTCTCTAAATCAAACATCCTCCATTGCTCATCAAAACCCACAAACCAAAACTCTTCCTTTTATTGGTCTAAACTCAAAACATTATCAAAAATTCAAAACCCAGAAAGAAAGTTTGAAGATTTAGTCAAGAAAAGATGAGGACTAAACCTTCAGCTTTTATCAATTTGAAGCTTATATTCATATGTTGTGCAATCTTGGTTTTGATCATTCTTGTTTTGAAAAGAACAAGTATCTCTTCTTCCTCTTCAAGTACTGTATCTGAAACTGGTCTTGTACAAGACGAATTTCAGCAAAAGCCTGGATGTTCACAATGCACAAAGATCCCAATTTCTCTATCTGATGCATTGGTGCATTACGTGACCTCAAATATTACACCACAGCAGACGTTTAAAGAAATCTCTGTTTCGAAGAAAGTTTTGGACAAGAAGTCTCCTTGTAACTTTCTTGTCTTTGGCTTAGGACACGATAGCTTAATGTGGGCATCTCTTAACCATGGCGGCCGCACATGTAAGTCTTCACATTTCAATCTCTGTAAAAAATACTTTCTTTTAATAACCAGAAAGTTTCACTTTTTATCAAAACCCAGAAAGTTTCAAACTTTTGATGATACAGTAGTTTCTTTAAATCCAAAATTAGTATTGATTACGATTGTTCCGGAATCTTGAATCATCAATCCCTAATTTGTTAAGATGAACAAGACTTTAGGGGTCTAATAAAGTTGTTTTTTTTTTAGTGTTCTTAGAGGAAGATAAAGCTTGGATTGAGACCGTAACTTCAAAATTCCCAAACTTAGAATCTTACCACGTCGTTTACGACACAAAAGTGAAAGATTCAAACAAACTCATGGAGCTTGAAAGAACAGAGGAGTGCAAAACCGTGTCAGATCCAAGAGAATCTAAATGTGGTCTAGCTTTGAAGGATTTCCCAGCCGATGTTTACGAGACACAATGGGATTTGATAATGGTAGATGCTCCTACTGGTTATCACGATGAAGCACCAGGGAGGATGAGTGCTATTTACACGGCGGGATTGTTAGCTCGTAACCGTGGTGATGGTGAAACTGACGTTTTTGTCCACGATGTTAATCGGCCTGTAGAAGATGAGTTCTCAGCTACTTTCTTGTGTAAAGGGTATATGAGGGAGCAAGAAGGTAGGCTTCGACATTTTACCATTCCTAGTCATCGGGCACGTGCAGGGAGACCTTTTTGTCCGGCGGATATCAGTCGCCGCCTTTGAGATTCCGGTGGGAGAAAGAGAGAGAAAGACCATATAGCGTTCTTTTTTCTTTTTTCTTTTTTTAATTTTCTTTGGTTTAAAAATTGATTATATTGTGGCGATTCTTTTTTCTGTATTTTTAAATTGAGTTGGAGACAATAAGATTTGATCAATAGAATAATTTTAAGTTTTATTTAGGGAACGTGGCGAAAAGTACCTCAAGTTTCAGTGTGGCCAAAAATTACCTGTCGAGAATTTTTATGGCGAGTTAGTACTTCCGTCAATTTTC
>KE151754.1:4766-37239 GCA_000411095.1 Aethionema arabicum | reverse complement strand
ATTCGGTTTTGTAATGCTTTGAGCATGTTTACGATGTTTATCTTTTGGATTGTCTATGTTTATGAATCATTATGACTTTAATATATATTATTATGTTTTTGAATTTTTTGAAATTCATATTAAATACAAAATTTGATTTGTATTAGGTACTATTTTGCCATAAATCAAACATGTAGGTATTTTTTGGCTAAATTTATAAATTGTGAATACTTTTTCGCCACGGTCTAAATTTCTTTATTTTTTATGAAACACTGCGTTCCATTTAATTTAGAATACAAACGGAAACCGTTAAAAAAATTGACGGAGGTACTAACTCGCCATAAAAATTCTCGACAGGTACTTTTTGACCACACTGAAACTTGAGGTACTTTTTGACTAAAAATGAAACTTGTAGGCACTTTTTCGCCACACTCCCTTTTATTTATAAGATTTTTTTTCTCCCCAAATTTATAAGATTTGATGAATAGAACAATTGGCGAGGCTGGCCCTAAAATGATGATAAAAAAAAATATCAAATCAAAAAATAAAAAAACAATTTTTAGCTTTATTTACAAGATTTGTTTATTTTTCCCAAATTGATAATCTCCAAATTATATTTTAACAAACTAGTCTGGTCGAAAAAAACAAAAAACAACCAAACTGGTCGTTAAATCTAATTAATTTGAACTATGGTATGGTGGGTTACGCCAGGCCCGTGCAGTAGTGCAACGCATGGGCGACATTTGAGAGTCCCGATAGCAAGCTACCTTGGTAGACCCTCACCCTAAAAAAATAGAGTTAATATCGTGTGGACCGATGGTCCACATATCAGATATTAAACTGATAAGAACAGATACTACACTTGATCTTAGCCAAAAGGCCGAGAAAGGTATGAGTTGAAATATGGATGTGACTTCCTTTTTATACCTCCATCACTGCTCTGCCTCGCTACTATGTTCCAATGTGGGACAACTTATTGGGCTTATTGGGCCTATTAGACAACTAAATGGGCCTGAACTAAACAATTTGGACGTTTTTACACTTCGCCGTGTTTGTTCTCTCCCTCTGAAACTCACTAGATCAATAACCTCCGATTCTCCCAAGTTTTGCCTCCTCCGTTTGGTCGTTGCGTGGTGTTGTTCTTCAACGGAAGTTTTCTTTGAATCTTGGAATGCGAAGGTATTGGAGTTGGTAATCGAGTTATATTGTGGTGTTTAGGTAGTGGAACTTAGTTATGGATATGGAATCATTTAGTCGAGTAGATAGCGGTTGTGATGTAGAAACCCTAATTTAGGGGATTTAGACCTGACCTTTGAAACCAATTTAGCTAATGAAGAAGAAACAAGAGGAGAGCTCGTTGGAGAAGCTCAGCACTTGGTACCAGGACGGAGAGCAAGATGGTGGGGAGAGAGGTGAGAAGAGAAGGTTGAGTTCTAAGACAGCTTCGGAGTACGAGAGTTCTCGAAGTGGGAGTAAAATCAAAGAAGATAAGTCTGTTGATGCGGAGTTTGATAAGTATCACGATCGGGAATCTAAGAGTTCTGATAGGAGGGAAAGTGGCCGAGACCGAACTCATGGGTCTTCTGATTCAAGTAAGAGGAGGAGATGGGATGAAACTGCTCCTGTGAGGAAAGGAGAAGATAATGACAGTGAAAGAGGTGATCCTAAAGGTAATAAGCTTTCTGACTCTAGGCATGAAAGTGGCGGTGAGAAATCTTCGGCTGCTAATGAACATAGTGAGAGTCGGAGTCGGGGTGGAGAGTCAAAATCCGATAGAAGTTTGAAGTCAAGCAATAGAGAGGAGAAGAGTAAGTCCCGAGGAAGGTCAGACACCATCAGAGAAGATGATAGAGGTAGTCCTCTTAAGAAATCCAGTGGTAGGGATGCTTCTGAAACAGGGAGAGAAGTAGGACGATCTAACAGGTCTAAAACACCAGAAAGAAGTGCAAGGCGTCATCATGAATCAGGACAGTCGGATGCAGACTATGAAAGAAGTGAACAAGAGAAATATGGCCGGAAAGATGAAAGATCGAGAGGAAGAGATGATGACTGGTCTGATAGGGACAGGGATCAAGAAGGTTCAAAAGATAGTTGGAAGAGAAGGCATTCCAGTAGTAATGACAAAGATCCAAAAGATGGAGACTCGCTGTATGATCGTGGCAGGGAACGGGAATTCTCAAGGCAAGGACGTGAACGGAGTGAAAGCGAGAGGTCTCATGGTCGTTCGGGTGGCAGGAAAGATGGAAACCGAGGTGAGGCAGTTAAAGCATTGTCAAGTAGTGGGGTTTCAAATGAGAACTATGATGTAATTGAGATACAAACCAAGCCACATGATTATGGCAGAGGAGAATCAGGACCGAACTCTGCTCGTACGACTGAAACGGGTCAGCAAGCCCACAAAAAGGCTTCTAACAATGACGAGGAATGGGTTTATAACCAGGAAGCCAGGCAGAGAAGTGAAACTTTTGTGCCTTATGGTGAGGATTCAAGAGATGAAGTTGGTGATGCCAGTTCTGATTACTCAGGTGCTAAAGCAAGAAACCAGAGAGGCGCAACACCTAGTCGAACTAATAGTGTACAAACTCCTAGTCGAGGTCAGCAGACTCCACAAGGCATGAAAGGGAACAGACCCTCAAGAGGTGGAAAAGGAAGACCTGTTGGCAGAGAGAACCAGCAAGGTGCTATTCAATTGCCTATCATGGGGACACCTTTTGGGAACCTTGGAATGCCACCACCTGGTTCCATTCAGTCTCTTACTCCTGGCATGTCACCAGTTCCGGGTCCTCCTGTTGCTCCTGTATTCATGCCTCCATTTGCCCAACCTCTTGTCTGGCCTGGGGCTAGAGGAGTTGATGGCAATATGTTACCTGTTCCTCCTGTTCTCTCCCCTCTCCCACCTGGACCATCAGGCCCAAGATTTCCTACCATGGGCACTCCACCGAACCCGAATATGTTCTTTAGTCCACCAGGTTCTGATAGAGGAGGACCTCATGGGTTCCCCGGGTCTGCATTCAACGTTTCTGGACAAATGGGACGTGGTGTGCTATCTGATAAGAATTTTGGTGGATGGGCTCCCCCACGATCAGGTGGACCTCCTGGAAAAGCTCCTTCTAGGGGAGAGCAAAATGACTATTCCCAAAACTTTGTGGATACTGGGATGCGGCCACAGAATTTCATCCGAGAGCTTGAGCTTACCAATGTTGAGGACTACCCCAAACTTAGGGAGCTCATACAGAAGAAGGATGAAATTGTATCTAAATCTGCCTCTGCACCAATGTATCTAAAAGGCGACTTGCATGAAGTTGAGTTATCTCCCGAGTTATTCGGAACAAAGTTTGATGTTATCCTTGTCGACCCACCATGGGAGGAATATGTCCACAGAGCTCCTGGTGTTTCTGATAAAATGGAGTATTGGACATTTGATGATATCATTAACCTTAAGATTGAGGTGACTATTCTCTACGCCCTTTGATTGCTCATAAGATTTTAGGTTACCTGCATTCTTGGGTTAATTTTTTAGTTGATGTTACTCTTTCCTTGCCACTAGACTTAATTGTGGGTAGCAGCTATCATCTATTCCGAGTAACAGCTAGATGTAGTGTATTACTCAACATAATAGTGGTTGTGACTTGTGTGTAGACCTTGTGGTTAAGATTGGTTACCATCTTTGTGTTATTGACAAAAGTCAAAATTTCCATGTATCTATAGGCAATAGCTGACACTCCCTCCTTTATCTTCCTCTGGGTTGGCGATGGCGTTGGGCTCGAGCAAGGGCGCCAGTGCCTTAAAAAGGTACAGGATTCAAACGACTTTCTCGTTTTCCTTGTAAATTTGCTTTTCTTGACAGTATTCACTTTGACTATAACTTCGTTGTTCGGGTACCACAGTGGGGTTTCAGAAGGTGCGAGGACATTTGTTGGGTTAAGACCAACAAAAGCAATGCAGCACCAACATTACGACATGACTCTTGTACTGTGTTTCAGCGTTCTAAGGTCCAATATTTCTTACTAATTTCTCTCATTTGATCCTTGTCCTTCATAATCTTTTGCTCAATATTTTTCATTTGTTTCTCTCCTAAAGGAACACTGCTTGATGGGTATAAAGGGCACTGTTCGACGAAGCACTGATGGACACATAATTCACGCTAACATTGATACTGACGTAATTATTGCTGAAGAACCCCCATACGGTTAGTAAAATGCGTCCCTAATAGTGCCATAAATTGAGAAGGTCCTGCCTGTCACGTCTTAATTTGTTGTATCATTGCTCTCTATTTCTAGTACTTGTGTTTATTTGCATCTATTTACACAGGTTCTACTCAGAAGCCTGAAGATATGTATCGGATAATCGAGCATTTTGCCCTAGGTCGCCGGAGGCTTGAGCTTTTCGGTGAAGATCATAACATTCGAGCTGGTTGGCTTACTGTTGGAAATGGCCTTTCTTCCTCAAACTTTGATTCACAGGTAAAACTCTTTATATAGTTATATTCTCACTCCCTGAAATCTATCTCTTCATGCTTTACCGGTTTTGATATGTTTGTTTAGACCTATGTGAGGAACTTCGCCGACAAGGAGGGTAAGGTGTGGCAAGGAGGAGGAGGACGTAATCCGCCTCCAGACGCACCTCATCTCGTCGTAACTACTCCCGATATCGAATCTCTCCGCCCTAAATCACCGATGAAGAACCAGCAACAACAATCATATCCTCTGTCTATGTCATCAGCTAATTCCTCCAACCGCAGAACCACCGGGAACTCACCACAGAATCCTAATGTTGTTGTCTTACATCAAGAGGCTTCTGGATCAAACTTCTCTGTACCAACAATGCCTTGGGTGCCCCCAGCTGCTCCATCAATGGAGAACTTTAGAGGACCAGAAGGTGGCAACCCTAGACCAGAAGACAAGAGTTTTGACATGTACGGCTTTAATTGATCCCAAAATGCAGAGTACGGACCTTGTTTCTGTTTGTTATTCTTTTCTTCTGTGCTACCTTCACAAAGTTAAGTACATTTTATTCATTTCATTCTCTCAATCAGCAAATTTTTACAGAAACCAATTACTTTTACAGTTTTTACTCGAAGGTATTGAACTTATGCATTGATATCACAGTGTACATATCTTTCTTACAGCCTCGGAAGCAGCCATGGTTGCTGAAGAACTTCTTAGAAGAATCTAAGATTCACTCACTCCACATTCTGATAGAAATCTCTGGTACTCAAGCTCTACTCTGTTATATGCTTCTTTCATTTCTTCTGGAACTTCCTGCATATAGTTATATTCTTTAACAACCAAAGATGATATAAACTGAAGCAAAAGATAATTATACTGCTTAAGATTTATGTAACTGACTCTGTCTTCTGGCTGAGAATCATCTTCATCAGCAGCAAGCTTCTCGTTTCTGCCATTTAATACAGTTTCCCACCTTGTTGTTTTGGATCCATGGTGATAACCTCGTGATGTTGTTCTTCCAGTAGACTTCTTTGAGTTTCTGTTCATTCTTCTGTGTAACGTCACAATTATGAACATAATGCAGAGCCCAATCAGAGGAAGCAGAAAAGTGCACAAAACACCTGTGTTTAACTGAAGAGAGACACGTTCAAAAAACTAGTAAACACTCTAAAAATAAGCAGTCAAAAGTAAAATCAAGATCCAGTGAAAGGATTTGGACACAGAGGAATTAAAGATATGTTCTTACATGTGACAAATGATGGTGTTTTTGTCCTGAAGGAGCGTTCACAGTTTCAAGGTGCTTCTCTTGACGAAGTGAAGCAGATAACTCAGTTGTGTTCTGTCAGTACTCAACAATATTCCAAAGACTAAAGAACGTCAGGATCTCTAAAGTTATTAACTTTAAGTACAAATTCTATAATTTCTGTGATATACCATTTGAGAGTCATCTATGATTGAAGAAGAAACACCAATGTGCTTCTCTTCACAATTAAGGTCATCAAATCTACTTCTTGCGTTGCTTTCTTCAGGGTTTTCTACTGTTACTCCATATTGCTTCAGTATATATCTCAAAGATTCGCTTCTGCAACATTAACGAGACTGTTCTATGAAAAAACTTGCAAGAATTACACGTTACTTGTTAAATTTTCTTAATCTATGCAGAGTTCTGTGATACTTATATAGTAGATGACGAACTCAATTACCAGAAACCACACGATTCTAAGCATAAGTAGCTCAAATTCACCATTAACCAATTCAGTAAGCTACCAGCTACGTAAGAGAATTACACAGAGAGAACAAAGTCATCACCTATTAACAAAACGAACCAGCTCGTGTTTGGTTCTCTGCTCCTTCTCTGACATCAATTGAGCACGAAACCTCCATTTCTTCAATACCAAACCAGAGAACTTTGAAGAATCAGCAAAAATGAAAAATCCGGAAATGAAGAGAGAAATTTGATATCACCTCTGCCACTCGTCGAAACCGTTTACATCTCAATCCGAGCCGTGATTTCATGGAGAATCCGAAACCGATCAAAGATTCGTTGATTAACGAAGCAGAACCTAGGTGCGAGGTTTCCATGGAGCCAGAAATCGGAGAAGAAATGAAAAAGTTATTAAGCAGAGAGGATGAAGAGATCTATGGATTTGGACGTTGAACATATTCCACCACAGAGAAGACATTGTTTACAGCTTTTAAGCTTCGTCTTCATCTGAAGAGAAGAACACTTGGTTCTCGATTATCGTTTCTTTTGCTCATAGAGACAGCTCAAAGATCAGCTGAATCAGAAGCGGGACCCATTTTTGTGTATGAACGAATCAAATCCCAATCTTCTTGGAAACTTTTATAAAAATCCAAAACCTGTGTGGCTTTATTTAATTTGTGGAGAATATAGGGATGTGAAAAGAAATGCTATACAGAGCAAGTGAATAATGAGTGCACAGATGCTTCCAAAGCTAGGTGACGATGGGTCCGAGCTTCAACCACTGAGAAAGACGCAATCATCAGATGGTGACATCTCACTTTTATCTTCCTTGTATCACGCGTTTCTTATCAACTTCCACGCGCTCCTCATCTTCACTCGCATCTCCAGCTCCTGTGAACTCCGCCAATGGCTGCGATTTCACTCTTACTTACCCTGATTTTGCTATCGGAGGGATCTTCGTCCTTTACGAAATGTGCAGCGGAGAGGTACGTGTCGGCGCTCGGAGATGGAGGAATGAGGAACCGTAATGCGAGAGTCGCGTTGGAAGCTTGGAATTTCTGCAATGAAGTTGGTGCTGAAGCTCCGGCAATGGGGAGCCCTAGACTCGCTGATTGTGCCGATCTCTCTTGCCCTACCCTCGCAGGTATCATTCGCAGACATTCATCGTTTTCTGGAAGTAGGCTTTAGCTACGAAATCTGGACTTTTCAAGTAGCATTTGGTTTTGCCCTGTTTTCAAGCAGCATTTGTAGCTTATCATAATCTTCGAAGTTTGTATCAATCCAGCTAGCTATTGATCGAAGAGAATTTACTAGATAGCATGATCAGTCTACAATAAACTGTAGAAATTTGATTGTGTTCATGTCTAAACCATCCCTTTTACTACTTTATGCTCTTCTCCTGCAATCTGTGTTTGGGTTCTTTGTCTCTAAGGTGCTTCTTTTCTGCAAATGTGTAACGGTTTTTGCACATTTTGTTCATAGATTATCTGGATCGGAAGCTTGAAAGCTATGGAGGCAAGTGTGAAGTGCGCCATTGGGTAAACGAAACCGATAATAACTTAGCAGCTGGAGATAAGTTTCCAGTTTCTGGTTTCACATCCTATAAAGATCCTGATCTCTTTGCGAGTGAAAAAGAACGGTATTTAGGATCTTTGTGCAAAACACATGACAACACTGGAGAGCCCTGGTATTTCTGGATGATAATGCTTAAGAATGGAAACTTTGACAAGAACTCTACGCTCTGTCCTGACAATGGGAGGAAAGTAGATAAAATAGTTACAGGAAGAAATTTTCCTTGTTTTGGCCAAGGTTGCATGAACCAGCCACTTGTTTATCACAACTATTCTACCCTTCAAGCTGATAAAAATGGGGCAATGCATTTGACTGGAGGGTTCAACGGAACATATGATCTTGATGCTGACTTAAGCAGAGGATCCGGGACAAAATCTTTCTTCTCTGTCTCATGGCAAAAAAATGTTCAAAGTGGCAGCTGGATCTTCTCAAATACATTGAAAACTTCTGCTAAATACCCATGGCTCATGTTGTATCTACGTGCTGATGCTGCTAAAGGATTTAACGGTGGTTATCACTATAATGGCCGTGGCATGATGAGAAAGGTTCGAAAGTAGAATATGTCTGGATTAAATTGATGCTTTTTTCTTGATTTTCGCAGTCTGACAATGAAGTATGTTTGCTTTGTTTTGTATGTTTTTAGCTACCAGAGTCTCCGGACTTCAAAGTAAAGCTAACACTTGATGTTAAACTTGGTGGAGGAGCAAACAGCCAATTTTACCTGATCGACATTGGAAGCTGTTGGAAGAACAATGGTAATCCATGTAATGGAGATGTTTTAACAGATGTAACTAGATACAGTGAGATGATAATTAACCCAGCAACCACAAGCTGGTGTCGTCCAGATAACTTAGTGTCATGTCCTCCATATCACACAAGTTCATCAGGTGAAATCATACACAGGAACGAGACATCTAAATTCCCTTATGCTGCATATCATCTATATTGCAGTCCTGGAAACGCTGAACATCAAGAGAAACCATATGATATATGTGATCCATACAGTAATCCCCAAGCACAAGAATTAGTCCAAATTCTGCCTCATCCTGAGTGGTCAATCCATGGATATCCTGAGAAGCAAGGTGATGGTTGGATTGGAGATCCAAGAACTTGGGAACTCGATGTTGGAGCTCTCTCAAGTCGTCTCTACTTCTACCAGGTACATCTAATCACACTCTCATATGCTAATTCACACTTATGATCTTGAATTTGTGAACTTAGGACCCGGGAACGAAACCGGCAAAGCGAGTGTGGACATCAATCAACGTGGGTACAGAGATCTATGTAAGCAAGATACAAGAAACTGCAGAGTGGACAGTAAGTGATTTTGATGTCTTGATTCCAGAAGAAGAAACAAGATCCTCAAGATGGTAGTTTGCAGGTTCTAACACAAAATTTGGTGAGTAGCTTTTGCTTCTAGCTAGTCCACATGGTCTTGGTTGTGTTGGTTTGTGGGTTGCTATGTTTAGAGCCGACCAGTGAAGTTAACTTTATGAAAACGTGTTACTAAAATAGGTTAGAGGAACAAGTTCTGCATTTTTTAACTCTTCATTCATAAAACCAAGTGGGTCTGACTCTGAGCATGCTACCATCAAAAGCAATGATTCTTCAGACTTTAGGCTTGTAATTTGTAAATTCTAAGCCAAGCTAATATTATTTTATTTAATAAGGAGTTAATGTTTACAGATTCAAGTTTTTTTTTGGAATCTATAATGTAGAAAATCGTTGACTTTCTTGCAGTTGACTCTATTCGAACTCAGGTCGTTATATTGGAACGAGATAAATCTTTGGGACAGTGATTAATATGAAGAGTCGTTTTTCTAAGAGTAATTTTTAAAGTATAAAAGTACAGATTTTATAAAAGTAATATAAATGGAAAAATCATAGTTTTATATGAGATTTTCGTAATATTTCATGTTGTTAAATAAAAATAAATTCTAATAATAATATAACATAGATTATGAGTTTTTCTTTTATGTAGTTTGATATATATACTCATCGAATTGTACAACCTGACTACTAAATATCTCATTCAAAGGAGCTTTATTTTTTATATATAATCAAATTCAGATGACATTTCAAATTACATTTTTTTAATATAACAAAATATTCATTATTTTTAAATATTATTTACTTTTAATTTAGCGTTATAAAATGAGTTCATCATTACATTATAATATTATATAAATATGTCTAGAATTATTATTTGAATTTTCAATAGATAACTATGTTTTACTATATAAATGCGTCGCATAAAGTTTGATCATATAATTATGAAGATTTTATTTTGGTACACAAGTGTGTATGTATATATATACTTCTAAGATTTAGAGATTTCTTTATCGAAATTCGAAAATATTAGAGTTATATAAATAAATAAATCGCAAATATAAATAATTAGAGTTTTAAATCGAAGAATAGATGTTGACGTTGTTGGTGCATCTTCTCATTTAAACTTATTTAGAGTTCAATAATTTTTTTGTTTTGTTTTGAAAGTGACATGAATTTGCATTATTGTAGAAGGAGAGAGAATAGATGTTGACGTTGTTGGTGCATCTTCTCATTAATTTGCCCTAATTTACATTTTATTATATCTCTCCTTATTAGTAAATATATATATGCACCATTTAAATTTAATGATTCTTTAAAAGTAATTTGTGTTAATTAATATATATATAAAATTTAACACAATCATAAATTATAAATAGATGAAATTTTGATATTAATCGACCAATGGTGAACTAGCGGTTTTATTAAGAAAGAGCTAATGAATACAATTTTTTTTTGTATTACAAAAAAGCTTTTGTAGTTATATGTTCTTTTGTAATTATATGATTTCTTAACTATCTATATATGCATGATCAATATTTTTAAATATTCATGGGTGTGTGTGTATATATATAGTCTCGTTTTAGATGTGGACAATAGTTTTGTTTTTCTTAGTAACAAAATTAGTAAAATTTAGAAAATAGGTTATCACAACCTTTTATATATTTTTATCAGAAAATATATAAATAAATACATATGTTTTATTTTGTAAAGGGTAAATTTATATTTCGTGAAAGACGTATTATTTTTAATAAATATAATACTGTAATGACTAATGATAACTTGAGTGGTTTTTGTTTTGAAGATAACTTGAGTGACTTAAATTGGTAACTTAGTAATATTCTGAAAGGGTTTTGGAGTTTGGTGTGAATAACCAAAATCAAATAAATAAATAAAATGGAAATTAATTAGGGCAAAAATAAATGACACCAACAACGTCAACATCTCTTCTTTCTTTCTTTCTCTCTCTCTCTCTCTATCTCTTCTGCAATAATACAATTTCAATTTGAATGTCACTTTCAAACTCAGAATTAAACTCTCAGAATTGAATTGAATTAAATCAAATTTAGTTCACTTTTTATTTATTTTTTTCTCTAAGGAATCTTTTCATCAATATGAACATTATACTTGTTTCTCACAATATATATATATAATACTTTTTTTAGCGACATATAATACTTATTCAAATGATACTACTAATTATATATACTTCATAATAAACAAATTAATGTTTAGTTACCGTTTTATTTATTTTTTCTCTAAGGATTGTTTTCATGAATATGAACATCATACTTGTTTCTCACAAATTAAATATATATATATATATATATATGTAAGTTAAAATCATATGAATTTTTTCTTAGGGGGGGAAAGATAATTTATACTAGATAAAATTAAAAACAAGAATGTGAATTCAGGAATAAAGAACATTTATAATTTATTTACGCATATTTATTTTCAATATTTCGTGTTGGAAAATCATTTTGCTTTAGTAACGTTTTTGTAAACCAAAACTTTGGCTATTGTGAAATTAATCAATATAATATATTAAGATGATCATAAACATTAAATAAAAACACACTTTTAAATTTCTTATACACCAATTTTTCTTTATCAGATAGAATCATTAAATCCAGTCATCTCTTGATCAAAATTCTCTTTAATCAGCGTTTTCATAACATATTTTTAACAAAGTTTTGACTTTTTTGATGATATCAACACCAAAAAACACATAGATCATGGTACAAATACATCACATTTTTATCTAATTAATTAAAACCCCACTCTAACACAATTGTGTCATCCGTACACTTTTATAAACGCAAACGCAAACGCAAATATTGTGTTAGTGTGTGGGTGTTGGAAGGTTGAGGAAAGAAAGAAACGTCTAGAAATAGACATTGTGAGTGGGAAGATTAGGGTTATTAAAGAGAGAAGGAATTGAGTTTGTTTTTGGGATTCTAAAAGATCTCTTAGAAAACTTTCTTTCTTTCTTTCTTTCATATAAAGAAGAGAGAGATAGAGAGAGAGAGAGAAATAGAGAGTTTCCCAAAGCTGAATTGAGTTGGGTGAAGCAAATTCTGAGGTCTGTCTCTCTGTCATATCTTCTTTACTTCTTCTTCTCATTATAGAAAGTAGAAACTCACTTCTTCATCTCATCAAGTTCCCATCTTTGCACATATCTCTTATCTCACAAAACTCTTCTTTTTTATATATAAACTTAAACTCTCTCTATCATATCTATATATATATATATATCACCATATTTATAACTTTTTTCATGGGTTTTTTCTTGGATTGACTCTTCATAAACTTAACAGGATTTTCAATCACCTCAAAATTATGCAAAATTTTCCTCCTTTTTCACTTTTTTCTCTCTAAAAATCGTCTAATTATGTAGATATGTCATCATAATTATAACTTTCTTCATGGGGTTTTCTTGGATTGTCTGTTCATCAACTTTGATTGATTCAATAATTTCAAAATTATGCAAAAGTTTCCTCTTTTTTGATTTTTTAATCTAAAAAATCCTTCGTTATATTATGTGAAGAAGAGGAGAGAGAAAGATAATTAGGGTTGATTTTGTTTGAGAGATTATGTTTTGAGTTTAATTAGTTTGTAACATGTAGATCTCTGTTGGATTCTCTTTCCTTTCTTGTCCTGCAAAAGTTTAGGTTTTTATCTTTCTTTCTTCTTCTTGTTCTCGAAACTAAGCATGTGTTCTTTCTCTCTCTGTAATAATGTTTTGTTGTGTTCTGTACTATAAACTTCAGTTTCATGTGCATCAGTGCCTTCATCTTCTGCAAATACCAATTTCATTTTTCTTCTTTCTCTCTCCATATTTTCTACTTTTTCTATCTATTAGTAAAATTAAGATTTCTCAAGATCTTAACCAAAAAAAATGATTTTGTAAAATCTTTCAGATCTAACTCAAATTAGGTATTTGTTTTTGTTTGTTCATAAGAATCTGTAATAAAATCTTTTGATTGAAGAGATCAGAGAGAGGGAGAAAGAGAGAAAGAGAGAGAAATAGTACAAGGGATGGGTTCAAATTATGTAGATTTTTGAGTTTTATATAATATGATATTTGATCATAGGTTAGCATGATAAAGTTTGTTATGTTTTTTAGTGAAAGATCTGAGAAACAGATAGATATACTTAAACCCTAGTTTCAGCTACATCAGATCCAATTGATTCTTGTCTGTCCTTTGAGATCAATCAAGATTGTACATTCTTAATTTATTTTCCCAATAAAGTTGAATACAATATTCAAACCCTTTTCTTTAATTTTAAAATTTGATGTTTTTTTTTGTGAAAAATCATTTTTTTAAACCCTAGATTTAGGGTTACAAATATGATACATTCTCTTAAAAAAAAATTAATGTCTTTACTAAGACATTGCAAAAATGATTTTTAACAATTCTAATTAGTGTCTCTCTTCTCATGTTAATCATTATATAAATGGATTTCTCTTAAAAAAATTTCATGTCTTTACTAAAATATATAATTTTCCGGGTTAAATATATATATATATATATATATATAATTTTCCAACACAAAATTGTTGTAAACAAGTCTAATTAGTTCCTTAATTCTTCTCTTAATTTTTTCTTTCCTATATATCATTATATAATTTTTTAAAATTGTTAATCATTAACTCCCAAAAAAAATTGATATAGTCAATTAGAAATTGAAGTAGTGTGTACTCTAAACCTCATGTGATAGATTCTTCCAAGTCTTGGTCACTCTTGTGAAACACTTGAGATCTACATTGAAATATATTTGGAACCATATCTTGTATATTTACACAATCATTGAAATTGATATGTATATACATATATATACACACATTTATATAATAATTTAATTAAAGAATGAAAAATGTTTCTTGATGTGTGTTAGGATATGGGAAGAGGAAAGATAGAGATAAAAAGGATCGAAAACTCAACAAATAGACAAGTTACTTTCTGCAAAAGAAGAAATGGTTTGTTGAAGAAAGCTTATGAACTTTCAGTTCTTTGTGATGCTGAAGTTGCCCTCATTGTCTTCTCGACACGTGGCCGTCTCTATGAATATGCTAACCACAAGTAAGCTCCCATCTCTAGAGAGAAGAGAGAGAAATAGTACAATACATGTAGATAACTTGTAGTTACAGTTAGTCTACAAGTCTTTGATGATTAAGATCTTTGTAAAAGATAAGTTTTTTTGGAACTCAAAGTAGTCTAGGGAAGTGAAGTGTTTTGTGTACTGTTAGTTTCCTCTTTCATCTTAAGCATATCTTATCTATTTTTTCATGTTTTTACCTTCCTTTTTTGGCTTCTTTTTCTTCAATTTCACTTTTTGGTGTCCTTTAATCAAAACCCATCTCCAAATTTATGAATCTTTAATGAATTTGAGTGGTTTTAATTGTGTGCATTTAACAGCATAAGATCAACTATTGAACGGTACAAGAAAGCTTCATCTGATAGTACTCATACCAGTTCTGTTCAAGAAATCAATGCTGCAGTTAGTTAACTTTCTCTTTATGATCTCTCTCTATATATATACTTTGATTGATCAAGAATTTATATAAATGTGTTGTGTTCTTGATGTGATTGTGTTTGTATTAACAGTATTATCAACAAGAGTCTGCAAAACTTAGGCAACAGATCCAAACACTTCAAAATTCTAACAGGTTCTATACATATTCTTGTAACTATTTTCATCTGTTTTTTGGTTCTGACACATTTGTTTGCTAACGTTTTAGGAATCTAATGGGAGATTCTTTAAGTTCTTTAAGTGTTAAAGAGCTAAAACAAGTTGAGAATCGTCTGGAAAAAGCCATTTCCAGGATCAGATCCAAGAAGGTATATATATATACACTTATATAACATTACATGACTCTTAACGTAAGATTTTGGTTTCTTGTCTCCATGTTCAGTTTCTGAATACTTTTTTTGTGTTCTTGCGAGAATTAAACAGCATGAGTTGCTTCTAGCTGAAATTGAAAATCTGCAGAAAAGGGTAATTAAAAGGGTTTAATTTCTTCAATTCATAGTTAAAAAATCATATAAATGTTAACAAAAAAACCAAACTCTCCTCTCTGAATTTATGATGTAATGTGTTGCAGGAGATTGAGCTTGACAATGAAAGTATCTATCTAAGAACAAAAGTAAGAGAAAAACAATGTTTTATATATCCTCAAAATACACATCAATCATCTGTATCTATATATGTTAATGTTGTTTAAACAGATTGCAGAAGTGGAGAGGCTTCAACAACATCATCATCACATGGTTAACAATACAGAGATCAACGCCATTGAAGCTTTAGCTTCTCGCAATTACTTTGCTCATAGCATTATGACCAGTGCCCATGGAACTGGTTCTGCTACAGGAGCTGCAGGTTCTTACTCTGATCCAGACAAGAAACTTCTTCATCTTGGATAAAAAACAGCTTTCTAAAGCTCTGGATTCAATCTCTCTGCAATATTATATACTTTTTATGTATAATAAATATCAGTAAACAAGTAAAAGTTACTGATCTATTTCAAGACTTTGTGTTAATGATTAAGACACAACACACACTCTGGTTTTATTTCCCTTATTCAAATCTCTTATCTTACATTATTTCATAACTTAAACACACATAATACACACACAAACACATACACATAACATAGCATTTTATACATGATTAGAGAATATTACATTTTCCAGCGAGCTGAGCTTTTAAGGAAGCAGTTTCTTTCTCAGCTTTGTTGAGCTGTTCTTTAAGCTTCATGATCATATCATTAGAAAGATTACTACTTTCCTTTAACTTTTTCTCAGCTTCTTCTTTCTCAGCTTCAGACTTAGCCAATTTCTCCTTTAGAACAGTTTCAGAGTCTTTTAACTGAGTAGTAACCTGGAAAAAAAAACACAACAGAATCAGCTTTAACTCATCATATAACTGAACTGATATGAATTGATAATGGATTCATTATACCTTCTTTTCAGCTTCTGTAACCATTTCTTTATACTTTTTCTCATATTCTTTCTTCAACAATGTTGCTGCTTTCGACGAAAGCTTCATTGCTTCAATCTCCTTCAGCTTTTCTTGAAACATCTCCTCATCATTCTATAAAACAAATGAAAGTTTAATCAGATTCTAGCTAATCACTTTACATCACGTTTCTTGTAAAATTCAATCTTTTCACCTTTAGCTTATTAGATAACTCAGAAAAATATGGTTCTCCATTGTTGTTCTTGACAATTTTGGTGACTAAATCAAGAAGCTCAATGACTTGCTTGTCTTTAACAGCCTGAGATTCATCATCGGAGTCGGACTTGGGCATAGGCAGGCTAGACCCCTGCTTAGGGGCCCGTTTACGTTTGGGACGGCTATTGTCGAACAACACTTTTCTGTTACCACATTCATTGATTATATCCTAAAATCAAACATAAACACAACTAAGTTAAGAGATTTTCTTAGTTTCATTACAGAAATTGGTGTCAAATGATCAAAAAACAGACCTGAAACTCAGGACAATCTTCTAAGTAATCATCAAGAGTTTCACCTTCCTCAAGAGCATCAGCATTTGTGAACACAACAATCATATATTCAACGATTTTGTCTCCAAATAGGATTTTCAATGTAGGAAGTGTAGTTTTCTCCTCTTCGGTTAATCGATTCCTCAGAGAGAAAACAAGTAGCATTGCATCAATACCATTTTTAGCCATTTGTAAACATCTAATGATTTCTCTGCTTGCAGTTTCTGTCGACATTGAAGCACTAAACAGTCCTGTAACATCATTTTTAACCTTTCTTGAATCCAATTTTGGGATTAATGTATAGATTTCATCAGAAACATATAGAAAATAAGAACTAAACTTACCAGGAGTATCAATAACATTGACTTTTACATCATTTGGTAACGTAGCTGAACTCATTTTTGTTTGTTTTGTAATGAATTTTCCTCTTGCTTTTGAAACGAAAGCATTTTCTCCAAGTATGCAATTACCAGTTGCACTTTTCCCATTTCCGGTTCGACCAACAAGGACCAGAGTTCTTTCTGGTTTGTAACTGTTTTGCACTTTCACTTCATTGGATTCAGACAAGGATTCCAACGCCATTGAATCTAATTCTAAAGAAAAATACACAATAAAGACTAGTGATTAGTAGAAAAGAACACTCAGAGAAACTGATTACTGTTACATACCTGGAGAAAAAAGTAGGAAGCAATTGTTTATGTTTTGCTAAGAAAGGCTAGGGAAATTTTCAATTTATAGACCAAAAAAGAGAATTTTTGATTAGACAAAAATAGAAAGAAAAGAATAACATTGAGAAGATCTTACTGTAAGAATAAATACCAGAAGTAGTCTGATAAGTAAGGAATCTAAGAGAAAGATGATAATCTCACCATTTTTGTGGTCCAGAGCTATTTAATCTCATTTGTGTTCTCTTCAGCAATATTCATGAGTCACTGAGATTGAAAATTTGTAGAAGAAACTGTGTTTTTACACCATTGTTGATCAAGTCTTGACAGGTATAAGAAATCTTGAATTCATCTTATCATTAGTTTCTAAATCTTTTTCTTGTTCTAACTGAAATTGAAAATCTGCAGAAACTGGTGAAAGGGTTTCTTTATTTCATAGTTTAGAATCACATTCTTATATATACACAGATCATTCATGGGTTTTTTCAATGATGAATACACATCTTATTGTACATAATTGCATAATTTAGAACACACAGTGTTCTTACACCATTGTTGATCAACTATTGACAGGTATAAGAAATCAACATCTTATCATTAGTTTCTAAAACTGTTTCTGGTTCTAGCTGAAATTGAAAATCTGCAGAAGATGGTAATAAAAGGGTTTCTTTATTTCATAGTTTAGAATCACATTATTATATATACACAGATCATTCATGAGTTTTTGTAATGATGAATACACATCTTATTGTACATAATTGCATAATTTAGAACACACACATCTTATTGTATAGCTGATTAGAGAATAGAGCATTGTTTCTGTTGTGATTGCACAGAAGCTCTTTGTCTCTCGGCGTTCCTGAGTTGCTCTCTCAGCCGGTTAACCTCATCAGCAGACATCTTCTGCATTTGGTTCATCTTTTTCTGAGCTTCCTGTCTTGCAGCTTCTGATGCAACCAGTTTTGCTTTAAGCTCATCCATATACACCTTTAACTGATTAGTAATCTGACCAAAGACATAGCAGAATCAGCAAATAAACGATTAATGAAACATTCTCTGAATCCATGAATGGGTTCATTACTTAACCTTTCCTTCAACCGATTTGATCATATCCTCATACTTCTTCCCAAATTCTTTCTCTAACTCCTCTTTTTCTTTCTTTGTAATTGAGCCCTTTGCTTCTTCAAGCTGCTTCAGCTTTTCCTGAAACAGTGCCTCTCTCTCCTAAGAAGCAACGAGATCAATTACACAAAAAATGAAATGTGGATGTTTCTTGTAAAGGAAAGAAAAACAAAATCCAAATCTTTGAACCTTAAGCTCAAGTGATAAGTCAGACATATGTGGTTTCCCATTGTTGTTCCTTGAGATTTGTGTAACGAGGTCAAGAAGATCCTGGACTTGCTTGTCTTTCTGATCTTGAGAAGCATGACGGCTATTGTCAAACAACACCTTACGGTTTCCACATTCATCGATAATTTCCTAGAAGCAAATCCAAGTTAAGAGATTTTCTTAGTTCTCCTAAGGTTTTACTACATAATTTTTTAGAGATAAACTGACCTGTAACTCAGGGCAATCATTCAAGTAGTCATCCAGAGTATCTCCGTCCACAAAAATATCGCCATGGGTGAAAACAACGATCATATAGTTAACGATTGCACTTCCAAAGAGGATCTTCAATGTAGGAAGTGTGCGTTTCTCTTCTTCTGTTAAACGATTAGCTGCTGAGAAAACCAGCAACACTGCATGTATACCATTGTTAGCTTCTTGTAAGCATTTAATGATTTCTCTGCTAGTAAACTCTGTATCTGGGGCACCGGTACCACTAAAAAGTCCTGCAAAACCGAAATCAAACATTCTTGTATCAAATATAAAATTGATATATTTGACACATCAGAAACAACTACACAACAACACACTCACCAGGAGTATCAATAACTTGGACTTCTACACCATTTGGTAGCGTAGCTGTACCCGACTCAGTACGTTTGGTCACAAATTTTCCCCTTGGTTTTGAAAGGAACATCGGTGCACCAAGGATGGAGTTCCCAGTTGCACTTTTTCCGTTCCCGGTTCGACCAACCAGGACCAGAGTTCTTGTAGGGTAATCAACTTGCACGTCCATTTCACTTGATTCCGATGCCATTGTTTCCAAATCTAGTGACAACAAAAAACCCCCAAAAGATAAAGCTAAAGATTAGTGATAGTTCTTGAAAGGAATGTTGAAAAGAGACACAGAGAAAAACATTACTATTAAACTAAACATACCTGAGAAAAGCAATAAATAATTTTTAGTTCTCTACTTTGAAAGGTAACACAGTTCTTCAAATTTATAAGCACATAACAGAACTTTCAGTTGGACAAATCAAGAAAGAAAGCAGACCATAAAGAAAAGAATAACATTGAGGAGATCTTCACTGCAAGAATCAACAAAAAAACCCAAAGGAGTCTGACAAGTCAGGAATCTAAGCGAAATTTGAGCTAATTTTACGTCTCAAACTTCCATAACAATAGTCAAGAAACTGACCTACAAAAGATACATCAGATTGACATCATATGCCATAACGAAATAGGGATCTGATGAATTTTGTTCAACTAAACTGTAGTTAATCTGAAAACTAGGCTAAATTAAGCAAACATAGTCCTCTACATTTGAATTCCAACTATGATCTAACCATAATAATAAGGTTCAGTAACAGAATTGACCTTTCGACGAAGTAAAATGAGTCAATTCATACTTCAATAAGTACAAATCCAAACTGAACCTTAGCTCCGCTAAGATTTGAGGGCGATACGAAAGCCCAATCATCATCCATCTGAGAAACGACCATCGCGAAACGCATGTAATGCACCATTTTCATCGAAGCTCGATAAACGCGGAAGCTCCAAAGTAGCTACCAAAGCAAAAGGAGTCGAAGAAATTTGAAGAATCGATAAAAGACTATTTAATTAAAAGGATTCATTATCTACCGTCCGATGAGTGTATTCATCATCCTACGGTTATTATTAAATCAATAAATGTAATGGATCTTAACTTCTAAAGGCCCATTTAGGTCAATACGTTGGGCCAAGAGTTGGGCTTATCTTATTTACATTTTTTTTGTCAGACGGCTGATAATGATTACTTGATGAGTAATACGTTGGCCCAATAATTGAGCCCATTTAGGTCGAAGCTTTTGGCAATTTTGTATTTTTTTTTTTCTTGCGATTTCCTTTTCCTTTAGAGAGTTTCGTTTTTAAATCGGGTTTGGGTATAAATTTCGTTTTATATTAATAAATTTAACGATGGGGCTTAATGTCAATAACATTAAAGTTGTTTTGCACGATTTTAAACGTTAGGTTTTTTGGTATACATCTTAAAAAATAAAAGTTTAATCGATGATATCGCGAAATTTTTTACATTTATCCCAATTTCTTTTCTACATTCATTCAGGGCTTGGGTCGTGCATGAGCACAGTCAACACAAATATTTGATTATAGTCTTTAATTATTTAGAGCCCCAAAATCTTGTAAAAATGTTTATATCTTAGAGATAAAACACTATTTTCTAGAAAAAATATCACTGCTAATTTAATGTTAGTAAGATGAATTGCTTTTTAGAAAAATTATAATATTAGTGGAACCATAATATTTTTAACTTAGGACCTCAATTTTTTTTGTAGTATTAACAGAATATTTAGTAGATAAATCAGGAGAGAAAAGCAGAGTAGAAAGAAAAGAATAACATTAAGGAGATCTTTACTGCAAGAATCAACAAAAACCCAAAAGAGTCTCACAAGTAAGGAATCTAAGAGAAACTTGAGAGCTGGTTTTACATCTCAAATATTCATTAAAATAGTCAAGAAACTGACCTGTAACAATCTATAAGATACCAGAAATGGGGATCTAAGAGAAAGATGGGAATCTTTACCATTTTGTGGTCCAGAAAGATTTAATCTTCATGTCTTCTTCTGAGAAAATATTCATGAGTTGCTGAAATTGAAAAATTTTCCAGAAGAAACGGTGTCGTTTAACCATTGTTGATCAACCATTGACAGGTACCAAGAAATCTTCATCTGATCACTAATTAGTTAATAACATTACATGAATCTACTCTTTATGTCAGTTTCTAAATCTGTTACTTGTTCTAGCTAAAATTGAAAATCTGCAGAAAATGGTGAAAGGGTTTCTTTATTTCATAGTTTAGAATCACATATTATTTATACACAGATCACATATTATTTATATACACAGATCATTCATGAGTTTTTTTTAATGATGAATACACATCTTATTGTACATAATTGCATAATTTAAACCACACACACACAGGAAGAGAGTTATTGTATAGATGATTAGAGAATATTGCATTTGTTCTTGAGTTCTGATCGCAACGAAGCTGTCTCTTTCTCAGCCTCCTTGAGTTGCTGTCTCAGCCTCTTGATTTCATCAGAAGAAAGCATATGATATTCGTTCAACTTTTTCAGAGCTTCCTCTCTTTCAGCTTCTGACATAGCCAGTTTTGCTTTAAGCTCATTCATATGTTCTTTTAACTGATTTGTGATCTGACCAAAGACACAACAGAATCAGCAAATAATGGTAATGAAACATTGTGTATATAAATGAATCCATGAATAGATTGATTACTTAACCTTTTCTTCAACCGATTTGATCATTTCCTCAGTCTTCTTCTCATATTTCTTCTCTAACTCATATTTTTCTTTCTCCGAAATCCAGCCCTTTGCTTCTTCAATCTGCTTCATCTTTTCCTTAAGCGTTGCGTCACTCTCCTAAGAAGTAACCAGATCAATTACACAACAGATGAAATGTGAATGTTTCTTGTAAGGAAAAAAAAATAAATCCAAATCTTTTAAACCTTTAGCTCAAGTGATAAGTCAGACATATGTGGTTTCCCATTGATGTTTGAGATTTGTGTAACGAGATCAAGAAGAGCCTGGACTTGCTTGTCTTTATCTTCTTGACTAGCGTTACGGCTATTGTCAAACAACACCTTACGGTTTCCACATTCATTGATAATTTCCTAGAAGCAAACCCAAGTTAAGAGATTTTCGCAGTTCTCCCAAGGTTTTACTACATATTATCGTAAGAGATAAACTGACCTGTAACTCAGGGCATCCACTCAAGTAGTCATCAAGAGTCTCTCCATCTTCAAAAGCATCACCATGAGTGAAAACAACAATCATATAGTTAACGATTTCCTTTCCAAAAAGACTCTTCAATGTAGGAAGTGTGCGTTTCTCCTCTTCCGTTAAACGATTTTCCACCGAGAAAACCAGCAACACTGCATCTATACCATTCTTAGCTTCTTGTAAGCATCTAATGATTTCTCTGCTAGTAAATTCTGTAGTTTGTAAACCGGAACCACTAAACAGTCCTGCAAAACCAAAGTCAAATCATTCTTGTATCAAACCATCAGAAACAACTACATAATTGACAACACACCCACCTGGAGTATCAATAACTTGGACTTCGACACCATTTGGTAGCGTAGCTGTACCCGACTCAGTACGTTTGGTAACAAATAATCCCTTTCGTTTTGATTCGAACGTCCGTTTACCAAGGATGGAGTTCCCAGTTGCACTTTTGCCGTTCCCGGTTCGACCAACCAGGACCAGAGTTCTTGTAGGGTAATCAATTTGCACGTCCACTTCATATGATTCAGATCCCATTGTTTTCAAATCTAGTGAGAATACAAAACCCCCAAAACATCAAGCTAATGGTTAGTGAACAGTTAGAATGTTGAACAAGAGACTCAGAGAAAAACCTTACTATTAAGTATTAAACTAAACATACCTGAGAAAAGCAAGAAACAATTGTTTATTCCCTACTTGGAAAAGGTAACAGAGTTGTTCAAATTTATAATCACATAACAGAATCTTCAGTAGACAAATCAGGAAAGAAAACAGACCATAAAGAAAAGAATTAGCAAAAACTTAAAGGAGTCTGACAAGTAAGGAATCTTAAAGAAAGATTACAATCTTCACCAAGTTGGTGGTCCAGTGTTATTTTCTCTTGTAAAAACCCAAGCCTGAAGTAAGAACCTTGAGCTGGGTTTTACGTCTCAAAACTTCCAGAACAATATGGATCTGATGCAATTTATTCAAATAACTGAAAATTAAGCTAAATTAAGCACACATAGCTCTCCACATATGAAATCCAACGAAAAATCAAAAAGAAACTAAGCAGGAGTATCACTCCTAGTGAACTTAGCCGATTTAAACGCTTTTTGTTCAAAGAAGATGTTCCCTGTGGCGCTATTTCAATTTCCGGTACAATCGACCAAAACTAGGGTTCGGCTAAAATTTGAGGATGATGCAAAATCCTAACTATCATCCATCTCATTAGCCTACATCTGATCAACGTCCATCGGGAAACGCATGTAATGTACCATTTTCAACGAAACTAGTGAAAACTGTGTATATCATAAAAGGGTGAGGAAAAGTTTGAATGATTGACATAGAAACTACACAAGTTACTTAAGAAAGAGAAGGAATACACTAATCAGAAGTATAAAAGGAGTTCAAAAGAAGAATGGCGATCCTGAGAACAAACTCAGCAGCTATGGAGTCTGGAGTAGCTACCATTGAATCAACTAGGCAAACACAGTCGAAGGAAATTTGAAGAATCGATAAAAAGATCTATTTCTTAAGAGGAGTCATTATCTACCGTACGATGGGTGTATTCATCATCCTACGGTCACTATTAAATCTATAAACTAGTGGATCATAGCTTATAAAGGCCCATTAGGTTCATATGTTGGCCCAATAAAAGGCCTTATCTTTTTTACTACTGGATGAGTAAATTTAGTCTGGGAAAAGAAAATATTTCTTCGTTTTCTATTTTTATTTATTTTTGTATAGAGAAAGGAAGAGACTCATCAAGAGAGGGGAAAAATTAGGAAGACGTTAGGGCAAAGTGGATTTGCGAGCTTGTTACTGCGATTGATTTTCTGGATTCTTGAAGGATTTAGGGTTTGATTAGTTTGATGAAGAACCCATTGCAGAAGAGGAAGGTGGTTGTAAGGCACTTGCCGCCATCTCTTTCTCAGTCCGATTTTTTGTCCCAAATTGACGCTCGTTTCTCTGATCGTTACAATTGGTTCGCTTTTCGTCCCGGAAAGTCCAGGTTAGGTTCTTATATCATGTTACCCGATTGTTTCGTGTTTAGGTGGTATGTTTTCTCATCAGCGAGATTTTGATTTACACTTGATGAAATCTTGAAAATTCGTTAAATTAGAGATCGTGTCGTATGGAATTACGTTCTTTTAGGAACAGAGAAGAACGGTTTAACCTCTGTTTTCAATCCTCGTGAGGCTTTTTGCTCTGGTTATGTTAGAGTTTCTCGGTACCCTGTCACTTATTATAGTGGTGGCTTTTCTTTGTTATACATATATTGAGGTAGTCATATTCGGTTTTTTTCTTTTCTTTTGTAGTATTGTAATGTAGATTTTTGTATCAACAAAAAACAATGTCATGCTGTACAATTGAGGGGGAGTAATATTAAAGATGATGGTGATCATCTCCGTCGAACTAATTCTTGTAGATTTAGCAAGCCATACTCTTGCCTCAGTTTTTGTGGCCCCTGTATCATGCCTATCATACTCGAACTGATTTGTGTTTTATCTGATTCATCAGCCATAAGAATCAGAAGTATTCACGGGCCTATATAGCGTTCAAGACACCTGAAGATGTTTATGAGTTTGCTGGGTTTTTCAATGGGCATGTGTTTGTTAATGAGAAGGGTACTTGACTATCCGTCTTCATCAACTGCATGGCTTTGATTTAGGACATTCGTTTCCAGAGATGTAAATTTTGTGTTTACTTTGTTAGGTGTTCAGATGAAGGCCATAGTTGAGTATGCACCTTCACAGCGTGTGTCAAAATCATGTGACAAGAAAGATCCTCGTGAAGGATCTATCCATAGAGACCCTGATTATCTGGAGTTCCTCAAGTTGATTTCTCAACCTGTTGAGAATCTACCTAGTGCTGAAATCCAATTGGAAAGAAGAGAAGCTGAACAGTCCGGTTTGTTTCTCTGAAGTGATTTCTATTGCCAAGCTTTTTAACTCCTTCTATTTGGATAGAGTTGATTCTCCAATAAGTTTGTGAATCTTTTGTCTGTCATTGCTTTTTAGGCGCTACAAAAGAGCTTCCTATTGTCACCCCGCTAATGGATTTTATACGGCAAAAACGTGCTGCTGTGATTGGATCCCAGGTGCCTTGTGTTCATCTTTTTTCCGTTTCCTGCTAGTTCACTTAAGGAAAAACTATTGTTCACTTCAAAAGAAAATATGTGTACCTTATTCATTAGTAAAGTAAACTTTGTGTTTGATCTCTGCTTTTTGGGTCAGCAACAGGGTTTATCAGATGTTCGAAGAGCAGGCAGAAGAGCAAAGCCTATATCTGGTTCAAGGGCCTCAAAACGAAACTCTGAAAAGAAAAAGGTATGCGTCCCTTAATTTTAATATTATTAGTCTGTGCAGACTACCTTTTTACTCGATTCCACCATGTGGAGAATATTTTGTTTCCATATTGAATCTTATATCTTATTGATAGTACGTGGAGAAGGAGAGCTTAAAGAACGTGACCCGGAAGGCTAAACCAGCCTACACGACCAGCACTAAGCAAGATGATCATCAGTCAATGTCAAGTGGAAAAGAATTATCAGAAAATCAAGCTGGTAATCAATTATCAGCTGTAACCATTCTTACCTAGATGGTTACAGATTTTCCCTATTTTTACCAGAACATGTGTGGCGTCCTAATATAATCTCTAATTGACCCAACTGCAGTATCTGCTACGGATAGCTCTCTCCCAGGGATTGCCTTGACAATTGATTCTGGGAAGAAAAAGATTATACTTCTGAAAGCAAAAGACCGGGCCAACATTCATGTAAGTTTATTTCCTCTTTAGGCAAATTACAGAAAAAATTCAAGCCATGGACAGCTTATTAACTTTCTTTATGGTATTCAGAACCCTCCATCACAATCAGAAAAGCAGATTGAAACAAATCATTCTGGAAGCTCATACGCTCCAAGACAGAATCAGAAGAGTGATGTTGGTGAGAGGTTGTTCAGGGGCATACTTCTGAAAAATGAGCAGAGACTTGGCCAATCTTCACCGTTTCTTCAGCCTGAGCACAAAGTGCAATCTTCGGATGCAGAGAACAAGCGGCCTCCTCGACCAGCCAACACGCGAGCAGGTAAGGGAAGTAGGGTGTTACGTAAAGTGTTTGCTTTCTTGAGTTCACTGATAATTCAGGAAAAGTAAAGATGGTATACTTGCAGGAAAAGACTATCATGCTTCTGGTACCATCAGTGAGAAACAAGAGAGGCGTTTGAGAAACAAGGAAAAAGCTGATCGTGTTGTATGGGCTCCATTTCGTCGTGGTGATGGGTCAAATATCAGTGAGGACCAATCTTCAGCAGGTTATGTTTCTGCTATTAACAAGTGCTTGATTACTTTTCATTGTTACGGTTTTCCTTTTGTTCTTCGGTACACCATAACTCATCTTGTATCTGATCTTACAGAAATTAAAGATGGGCCATTCTTCCAAAGGTCTGGAGAAGCAGGGCATCATTTGGAGAATGGTTTGATAATTAAAAGTCTTAAAGAATTCATTGTGTGCCTTGTGCCATTATATGAATCAGAATAAGTGATGTTGATTCTCCCAAAATATCTGAATCCATGCAGGCTCTGTCAAAAATACCAGTCGCCGTATTGGAGGTCGCATTAGAAAAGAGGACAACTCTTTGGCGATTGGTGAGGGTAAATTCTCCAGGAGAGGAAACGGTGGCTCTAATCAGCACGAGGTAAGCCAGAGCCATTTACAACACCCTAAAAATGTAAAAAATATAACTCTGCAATCAATACAAGGACTAAGTTTCACTTTTTTGTAGAAGCAAATGTGGGTTCAAAAGTCATCTTCGGGTTGATGATATATACCGACTTCAAATTTAGTAAGCTTGCAGTTCTTATCTCCGTAAAATGAAAAATTACCGCATCCTTAATCATCTTTACTATTTCAATGTTTTTCTTCATAGCTTCTCATGTTATGACTGATCTTCACTCTCCAATCACCTTTCAGGCCCAGAAATCAGGCGTTTCTATTGGATTTTGTCCTAAAATTGACCCGGTTTGAAGACTTGGGTCCACAATGTCATAAAAGTGGTATCACTTGTGTAGTATTTGCATATACTGAGAACCCTTTCATCAAAGTAAGAATCTACTAAAATTTGAGTGGCAAGATTAATGGATTGGAGGCAGAAAAAGACTTGGCTACTGCAGCTGCATAGAGAAAGGCGTAGGTGATTCACAGTCCCTGCCTGCATCTCCATGGTTATGTACAGTCATTAACAGACAAGTGTCCTGAAACTTTGAAGATCAAGGCTAATATGAAAGGGAAGACGATGTGTTTGTATGTCTTGAAGCTGCAGAGTTTCAAACATAGTTTGATTGATTTCTGCTATTATGTTGTTTCTTGATGTTTTTTGCTTTTGAATGATTTAGTCTTGTTTTGTGTGAAATCAGGTTACGTTGTGGTCCACCAAATACAGAGATAATACAGTAAGTTTTTTCTTCTTATAGGTCCCATCAAACCCACAGGTGTTGTCAGCTTCAAGAACAATCCCTAGAAACCAAACACAAACTATGTTTTTCTTTACAAGATCTTCTTTTGGTATGCTCCACTTCGGTCTTTAAAACATAAACTATTATTCTATATAAGAAAATATCTAATCCCACTTTATAGTGTAAAAACTTTTCCAATTTCATTCTTTTTGTTCGTTTTAAAATAGATTATTCATTTTCATGACTTCATTTTTTATGTTATTCCGTTTTAGACTAAAAAAATGGAATAATACATCGTTATACCATAGAATTTTAAGACCTTAATAATTAACACCAGTTATGCCATAATTTTTTTTTTTTTTCATGGAACAGCGTTACATTCACATGTACAGCTTAGAATGCATCAAAAATTGAAAAAAAATCTAGATATTTTTCGGTGAATAAAAAAAAAAAAATTGAAACACAAACATGTCCTGATTTTATTGAAGGAACAGAGTAATAAGAACAAAAGAAGAAAAACCCAAAAGACAAGACAGTGTTTTCAGAGGAGACGAAATCTCTTAAATTCAACACATTTGTCTACATTGTCTTTGTAAATCTGAATCAATAACTGCTTCATTCTTCACCCACTCTCTCACCCATTCGTTTTCTCGAACTACTCTTAAAACTAATCCAAACTACACCCAAAACTCTTTGACTTTCTGGTGGACACAAACCCATATCATCCTATTTTCCCCGGAAAAATCCTGAATTCTCCTTCAAGAAACTCAAATTCCGCTTCTGGGTCAAGTTCCCGAGCTCGAATTTAGGGTTTTTTGTGAAGATGGGTAACAAATTTATCTGTATGAAGAAGAAAGATATCAGAAATGGAGTAATAGATAGATCTAGAAGCAAAAGAGTTAATCAATCTCAAAGGAAATTACTTGCTGAAGAAGAGATGTTACATCGACGAGCTTTATCTATGGCTATTCATCAAGCTCAATTATCTCAAAGATTTGATGGATCTATGTCTAGACGTATTGGGTCTACTAGCTCAAGAAGACGAACACTTTCTGATCCTTTTTCTAATGACAAACAGGTCACTAAAATTCAATTTCTCCTCAAAAAGTTGTTTCCTTTAAAAATTATAAATTTCGACTTTGACTAGGTCATTTTTTTGTCTTTTCTTTTTGTTTTACCCAATTCTATAATTGATTTAAAGATCTGAAAAAGTGGGTTGCTGCTGCTTTTTAAAAAAAGGTGAAGAAGAAGCAAACAAAAGTGGAAAAGAGAAGATTTTTATAAAGTTTCTTTAACAAAGATCAAAACTTGTTAACTTTTTGACCTCTGATAGTGTAAATAATGAGTAGAAGTAGTGTTTTTGTCTTTAAACAGCTTTTAAGGTTTGAAATCTGATATGAACATTCATTTTTCTTCAGGTACCTGATCTTTTAGAGAGTTTGACAGTGAAGAAACTCATTCTTGTTCATGGTGAAGGATTTGGGGCATGGTGTTGGTACAAAACCATTGCTTCTTTGGAAGAATCTGGACTAACTCCTATTGCAATTGACCTTACTGGTTCTGGATTCAACATGACAGACACAAATACTGTTTCTACCTTGGAAGAATATTCAAAACCATTGATCAATCTTCTTCAAAATCTTCCAGAGGAAGAAAAGGTTAGAAATTTGCTTGCTTATTCATAAGTAAATTTCAGTGTTTTACAACTACTACATTGAACCATCCTTGCTTAGTTTTCTTCAAATTTGGGTCAAGTTAAGCTGAAATCTCAAAATTTAAAATTGAAACTGTGGTGTAATTAATCCAAATTTTGAACTTATGGTTTAATCTCATGTTCAAAGTTTAATTTTAATTTAAAAAAGTCAGGTATCAAAATTTGGGGTCTAAAAAATTATTTTCTAAAGTTGGGGGTTTTTTACACCAAATCGGCAAAATTCAGGGTTTATTTTAAAACATTAAGTGGTCAAATTAAGCTGTTTTTGCAGTGGATAACAGGTTCCAGTACTGTAAGATCATTAAGTGTTTTGATTTTGAGTTTTCTGATCTTAAACTGTATCAAATCTTGAATGGATTTTTAGTAAAATGCTCATGATACAATGATTTACAGGTAATTCTGGTGGGTCACAGTACAGGAGGAGCTTGTGTTTCATATGCATTAGAGAAGTTTCCAGAGAAAATCTCTAAAGCTATTTACATATGTGCAACAATGGTGTCTAATGGTCAAAGACCCTTTGATGTTTTCACTGATGAGGTAAATCAAAGACTCAAATCCTAATCATAGATCTGTTACATTCATTGCATAGTACTTAAAATACAGATTCTCTGTTTCCATGGCTACATTGCACAGCTTGGATCAGCAGAAGAGTTCATGAAAGAATCACAATTCTTGATCTATGGAAACGGTAAAGACCAGGCTGCAACAGGGTTCATGTTCGAGAAGCAAATGATGAAAGGCTTATACTTTAATCAGTCACCTAATAAGGTACATACAAGGGATTATAGTGAAACAACCCCTCATCTTTTTCGTTTTTGCGAAAAACACTTTTACTTTTTGGTTTTTTGAACTTTCACTTTTCAAACTTCGGTTTTTTAGACCCTTACCTTTTAAGTTAAATCCTCGCTTTTCAATTTTGTTTTTTAAACCCCAATCTTTTAAAATCCGGCTTTTTGTCCCCTCATTTTTTGCATTTTGCGAGAAAAAAAACCTAAAAAAACCCCATTGTGATGGCAGGACCGGCCCTGAAACTATGGGGTTCTGAGGCAAAATTTGAAATTGGGGCCGGTATTTCTTAATATTTTTTACCTATATAAATATATAATTCGGGAGCTAGTATAATTTGGGGGCCAAGGCAAATGTATCACCCGGTTTGGCCCAGGGCCGATCCTGTGTGTTGGTGACGAGAGAATCAAGATTTTCGCTAGGGAGCTAGTACTTAAACTTTTTTTAGGTTGAGGGTCTTTTCCGCAAAACAGAAAAGGTGAGACAACAAATCAAGATTTCGAAAGATTGGAGTTTAAAAAAAAAACCAAATTGAAAAGGTGAGAGTCTAACAAAAAAGATGAGAAAACAAAAAAAAAATCAGATTTTGAAAGACTGAGGAAATTAAAAAACCAAATCAAAAGATGAGAATTTTTTTTCTCAAAAGTGAGAAAACGTTTCACTTTAATCCCTAAATTACAACATAGAGACTATCTTATAACTAGCTAAGTTCAGTGTTCTTAAAACGGCAGCGTTTTCGTAAATAGTTTTTATTTGTTGTTTGTTTAATCAGGACATTGCATTGTCTATGATTTCAATGAGAGCTGTACCGTTGGGTCCAATGATGGAGAAGTTACCGTTGACCGGTGAAAGATATGGTCAAAGTCGAAGATTCTATGTGCAGACATTAGATGATAGAGCATTGTCACCAGATGTTCAAGAGAAACTTGTAAGAGAGAATAATCCTGAAGGAGTTTTTAAGATCAAAGGAAGTGATCATTGCCCTTTTTTCTCTAAGCCGAGTTCACTTAACAAGATTCTTCTTGAGATTGCTCAGATTCCTTGAACAAAGAATCTTTTTATATATGTTAAAACTATATCATACCTTCATTATATTTGTATATCTTTTATTTAATACTTATACACACATTCGAATGTCACTGATGATTCTTAATTTTTTTTAATGTAAAGATAAAATGTATCTTGAAATAATTTTATTTCTATTTATATTAACATTTTTTTTAATTTATTCGTTTCTTCCAATTTTAAAATAAATATTTGTTATGTAAAAAATTACTTTAAAAAAAGTAAGAGAAGAAATGGACGAAATGAACAAAGTGAACAAAATGAATGAAATGGACAATTATGGACGAAGTGGACAAAATGGGCAAAATAGACGAAGAAGAAGTGGATGAAAAAGATGAAAAGTGACGAAATTGACGAAAAATGGACGAAATTGATGAAATGGATAAATTAGACGAAAAGTGACGAAGTGGATAAAATGGACGAAGACGACGAAATCACATTTTAGTCCAAAATTTTTGAATTAAACTAATTAAAAAAATGTGGCTGAGAGTTTATATCTAAAAATAAAACAAAACAAAATAAATGTGAGTTAGACTATTAATTTTAAACTAAAAAATATATATCTTAAATAAATGTGAGTTATAGTTTTAAAAACTTTCGGTTGAACAAAATTTATGTTTTTACCATTATACGTTGGTTTATATTTTATATGGTTCATGTCATGTGTTGTTTTCTCGTGAATAACGATTGAAAAGATTGAAGATTTAAAATAAATTTTTGTAGTTATAAAACTGACACGAGTTTATACACAGTGTTTGAATATTTGGTTATTTTTTAAAAACACTTTATTTGATTCCACAAAAGAGATGTGAATGAACTGAAAAATGAGAAGTAAAATTCAAATAAAAACTAAAAAGACGTGTAAACTCAAAATAAAATAGATTTAAAGAAATTACAACACAATAAACGTGATTATAAAACATTTCGGTTTTTCTTTGGATTTAACATCACTAATATATACGAGTACTTTATATATTATATAAAGTACAACCATATATGTTTATATATTTATATAGTGGTTCATATATATATGAAGAAATGATAACTTTTTTTTTATTTCTTTTTAAAAAGTAAATAGTGTCCCACAAGAAACACCAATTGGCCAGAAAGATTAAGACATCACCAATACCATTA
>KE151749.1:48100-63798 GCA_000411095.1 Aethionema arabicum | reverse complement strand
TATTTAAAGTAAATGTTTTGAATATTTGAATTTTTTGAGTTTGAATCGTTTGAATATTTAATTTTTGGATAATTTTTAATTAAATAACTGTTTAACCATTTTGAAATTAAAAAACTACGTTGTTTTTATCTAATAATTAAACCCGAAAAAACCGAATGGATAACCCGAACCAAACCAAACCGAATTACTCTAAAACCGAACCAAACCAAACCGAAATTAGTTTGGTTTCGATTTGGTTTCAATTTTTGAAAACCGAATAAACCGAACTCGAATAAAACCGAACCGAACAAACCCGAACAAACCGAACGTCCAGCCCTAGCTGCACCAATTGTTCTCGACTACGAGTTGCCGTGCAAAACATGTTTAGCGTGAACCTGACGCTTCATTTCACATTTAAAAAAAAAACAAAATTTAATTAATTTATTATTTTTATCTTTTATTGTTTGCAAAATAAAAGTAGATAAATATAATTAACATGAAGAGAGAATAAGTGCCAGAAAATGATAGTTTGTGCAATATTCCAACTATAGGTTAATAATTAAACGTCTATTTAATATTCAGCTGTCTAGTGCTTGAGCATCTAATCATATATAATAATTAAAAAGTAAAAATAAAAATAAAGGCAATTAATCACTTTTGAGAATAGTTGGATCTTTTTAACACAAAAATGGGTACCAAACATTACATGCATACTTCTCATTTGCATACATCAAAAGTTATAATATCCAAATTAAGCACTGTTTTTGCTGACGATTTTTGTGATGTTTGCAGCTTTTTTTTTTTTACTCTGAGTACTTTTGGTCAATAATTCAACTGATATCTTATATAAAAAATATTTCTCAATATTAGTTATGATTCTGGATATGAAGTTATATGATATCATCATATATATACTTAGATTACAGATTAGGTAAACACATTTTCAGTTTTAATATTTATAAAAAAATAGAATGTTTTCTTACCAATATTATTCTCTTAATAAGTCGCATTTGTATGCTATATAATATATATATATATTTAATGCATGAAGTATATTACAAAGTTTTACTTCTTACTTTTTTAAGTGATGTTTTAGATATATTTTTTTGTTTCAAATTAAGAACCGTTTTAGGTTTTTGAGGTAATTTATACAAGAAAATATTAGTTTTACTCTTGTTCATTAAATATTTTAAAAAATAATTATTATAATAAATTTGATAAATATATTTAATTGATAAAGTTATTTTAGGTAACAAAAAGCTTTTTTCATATTATTTTCATTTATATAAAATATTTTTTGTTCTTCAATTGTATTTTATTAATTTCTATTTTTAAAATGAAATAAATGAAAGAAAACATCATGAATGGCATTAAATATTCATTGAATTCAAATAACAGTATGATATGCATATTGTCTATTTTAGAAAATTGATACTATATGTCTATATATACATATATAATAATATAAACATCAAAAACACAATATTCTTAAAAACTTTATAGCGTACATTTTAAAAGTTGGTAATATTATAATTAGTTTCAAAATAATAAATAGTTACGTACATTCGAAATTCAACCAAAAAAGTCCTTTTTGGGTTACTAAGAATATCTACATAAAAAACAAAACTTCTTAATATATATTTTACCCTTTATATTATGGTTCTTTTTCACACGATTAATTCAGGCTAAATTCTAAAACCAGTGTATTATTCATTTATAGAAGTAGAGTAATTAGAACTCAAATAGAAAGAAAATCTGACAGGCTGTAATAAACTTATTTTTTTCATAATTAAAAATTAAAATATTCACTTTACTCGATTTAGAAGGTACGTTTAATATAAATTAAAAAAAAAATTCCAAAAAATTCACACGGTTTTTAGTAAGTCCCACTTTAAAAAAAAAATCTTTTAGATTTTTTTATTTTCACACAAAGTACAAACCTTTTGAATCTTGAAAGATAAAAACATAGATTAGTGAGAATATTTGAAAAAAAATAAATAGAGAAAGCAAAAAGGTATGATAATTGATAGGTTCGTGACTCCAATCAAACACATTGAGCTGGCAATGTGATTGTCTAGTTTATGTTTTGGTACCACAAATAAAATTTTGAAAATTATTGAACATTGGAATCAATTTATTATATATATTTATATACACAAAAGAACATTGGCTTCTTTTGGTTTTGGCAGCAGATTCATTGGTTTTAAAGATAAATTGAGACCCAAAAATCAGATTTTTTTAGACTAAACGGTTGATTTTTGTATTTATTTCGTTTATCCGTTGTTGTGACTGATGACAAGTAATATTGTTTGTTTAATTATCACCACAAACGGAAAGTGACACATATGAGATCTATATATCACTTGTTCAACGTGACTAACGATTTAAAATTCAAATTGCTGAAATTTAAACATATTTTTACCGTTATTTTTAGTCACATTACCGTTGAGTTATCCCGCCAAAACTTATCGCTAATAGAATATTGTATAAATAAACATATTTAATGATTAAATTCAACAATAAAACTCAAAAAATAAATTATTGAACTAACAAACATAAATTTTTGTCTTTTATCGCTCATCGTTGTTTCCGAAAAAGTAAAAAAAAACATATACTTTTAACTTGATAAGAAATGAAAGAAACTTGTAGGTAAGGAAGAAATGAATAAAAAAAAAATCCATAACAATTAACAAACAGAATGTAATTAAATTTTGAATTTTAATTTTAAATTTAATTTTGTGGGTTGTGTTGGATTGGTACTATATCGACAAATAAAAGACAACGTCCAAGAAACTTACCTCAAGAGTCAAAACATAAGAAAAAAGAAAAAAAAGATCCAATTTTTATTTGTTTCCAGTTTCCACCACTATCCTTTCTTTCTCTCTCCTTACACAACGGAAGAGCCAAAGAGGAGAGCAGCAAACACTTTCCGACTCCAAATTTTGTTTCTTTTTAATCATGGGTTGTTGTCAATCCGCGTTTTCCGTGAAAGACCCACTTCGGAGAGATGGAGCTCAGTTACCACAACAACCTCACCATCACCATGGTGGCTCTACGGCGGCTGTGGGACTCGACAACGGTGGAATCGGAGGAGGTGGTGGTGTTGGAGGAGGAGGAATCCCTTCTTTCTCTGAGTTCTCCTTTGCTGACCTCAAAGCAGCAACTAACAACTTTAGCTCAGACAATATTGTATCAGAGAGTGGTGAAAAAGCCCCTAATCTTGTTTACAAAGGTCGTTTACAGAACCGCCGTTGGATCGCTGTTAAGAAGTTCACGAAGATGGCTTGGCCTGATCCTAAACAATTTGCTGTAAAAACCCTTTAGTTATCTCCCTGAATTAATTCATTTTTGTTGTTGGATTTTGATTGGTTCTTGAAGCTGTGTTCTTTACTTGGTGGGTTTTGTTTTGTTCAGGAGGAGGCTTGGGGTGTTGGGAAATTGAGACATAGCCGGCTAGCAAATTTGATAGGATATTGCTGTGATGGAGATGAAAGACTTCTTGTTGCTGAATTCATGCCAAATGATACACTTGCTAAGCATTTGTTTCATTGTATGATTCTTCCCTGTTTAGTATGATAGATCTTAAAAAAGATTGAACCTTTTTGGGTTTAAATGTCTGCAAAGTGGTCTCTTTTGTATCCATTGTTTGTCAATTTAGAGTATCTGAGTAGAGAGAAGCCTGCATTTGTGGTTTATGTACCATTTGTGAGTTTCTTATCTTGTTTTTGTTGTCATTACCAGGGGAAAATCAGACAATTGAATGGGCTATGCGGCTGCGAGTAGCTTATCACATAGCTGAAGCTTTAGATTATTGTAGTACTGAGGGGAGGCCATTGTATCATGATCTAAACGCTTATAGGGTTCTCTTTGATGAGGTATTCTCATTTCAATCACAAGTCATTCTTATGTGTTTGCTGCTTCGTTGCAATCTAAGGAGACTTAAACATGTCTTTAATGAATATTATAGGATGGTGATCCTCGCCTTTCGTGTTTCGGTTTAATGAAGAACAGCAGAGATGGTAAAAGTTATAGCACAAATCTAGCATATACACCACCTGAGTATCTAAGAAACGGTAATTAGTTTCTGTCTCTCTTTATAGTTTCACAAAGTTGTACAAAACTTGCAGCAGAAATTGATATTTTTGTCTATGGATATATATAATAGCGTCTCAGTCTCAGAAATTGGTGTTGTAGGAAGAGTGACTCCTGAAAGTGTTACTTACAGCTTTGGAACTGTTCTTCTTGATTTGCTTAGTGGAAAACACATCCCTCCAAGTCATGTAAGTTCCTAATAAACCAAAATGTAGTACTAAAATGTGATTTTTCTCAACTTTTCGAGTTGTCGATAATGATTTTCTTCAAGCTATTGTGGTTTCTGGAAACTCTTTAGTGATTCGCTTTTGCCGGCTCTGTTTAAATTAGCTAGAAATTTGTGGTAATATTGTTTGTAATCAGGCTGGTTGTTTTGCTAAAGAGGGTAGATAATGGCTAGAATAAGAAGTGGGAAATGGTATTTTAGACCTTGAATTATCTCCGTTCGGTGAAAAAAACTTTAACTAGAAAAATTTGTTTTTTAAACCCAGAACTTTGATAATTGAGTTTTTTAAACCCTAAACCTTAATAACCGGGTATTTAAAACCGAAATCTCAAATTTAAACTTGAAATTATAGTGTTAAACTATGAAATTATGGTTTAATTTTATGTTCAAAGTTTAATTTTCATTTAAAAATCCAGTAGGGATTAAAAAAACCGGTTATCAAAATTCAGGTTTGAAAAGTCCATTTTGATAGTTGAAGGTTTTTTTCTCACCAAACAAAATAGTTCAGAATCTAAAATACCATAATCCCAAATAAGAAGTAAGCAAAATCAAACTAGCTCTTAGTTCTTGCATAGTTATCTTGAAAGACGTCTTTGAAGCTGTTAGCTACAAGTAGACAGCTTTGCGGTAACCGGTTAGCTGACATTCTTGTACTTTCTAGGCTCTTGATATGATTCGCGGCAAGAACATTATTCTGTTGATGGATTCACACCTCGAGGGAAAGTTTTCGACAGAAGAAGCTACTGTAGTTGTTGAACTTGCTTCTCAGTGTTTACAATATGAGCCTCGAGAGAGACCTAATACGAAAGATCTCGTTGCAACACTTGCACCATTGCAAACTAAATCAGACGTAAGAAAAGTTAAAGCCCTTGTAACACAACAGCTTAAACAAATCTTGTTTCTGGTTCTTGAATTCGTCACTTTTGTTTACAGGTTCCATCTTATGTAATGCTTGGAATTAAAAAGCACGAGGAGGCACCTTCGACACCGCAGAGACCACTTTCACCGTTAGGTGAAGCTTGTTCAAGAATGGATCTCACAGCTATTCATCAGATCTTGGTAATGACGCATTATAGAGATGATGAAGGGACAAATGAGGTAAGTATGATTAAGTTTGGTTTTGGAACTTAAGTGTGTTAAAAAGAGGTTAATTAAGTTTCCATGGATTTAGTTATCTTTCCAAGAATGGACACAACAGATGAAAGATATGCTTGATGCAAGAAAACGTGGTGATTATGCCTTCCGTGACAAAGATTTCAAGACCGCAATCGACTGTTACTCACAGGTATTAATTAGTTTTGGAAAAATGACAAAAAATATATTTTACTGTCACCAAATGTTAATTAATATCTAATTATTGCAACACCTAATTTAATGGGAAGTGACAAAATAAACTCTGAATTTTGCCGATTTGGTACAAAAATCTCCCACCTCCAACAATTTTTGTTCGGTCCTGAACTTTGATAACCGGAGTTTTTAAACTCTAAACTTTAATAACCAAGTTTTTTAAACTGAAATCTTAAGTTTAAACTTGAAAATATAGTATAATTAATCTAAATTTAGATTATATTTTTTTTGTTAAATTTAAAAGTTATGGACTAATTTGATATTCAAAGTTTAATATTAATACAAAATCTCGTAGAATTCATCAAAGTTCATGGTATAAAAAACATTTTTAAAGTTGGGACGATCTTACATCAAATCAGCAAAGTTTAGGATCTATTTTACCATTTACTTTAATTTAATATTCAATTTGCCACGTGTAATTAAATAAATATCTAACTTTTAAAATGGGGTAAATCGGTAATACCCATGATGTGTCCGTTATATCAGTAAGTGTAATACCCTACAAAAAATTGGAGATTTATCTAACTACATGTAACAAATTAAGAATTAAATTAGTAGTTGATGGATATTAATTTGATGTTAGGTGAAAGTAATAATTTTTTTCAGTCATTTTCTCATTAGAGTTTCTAGTCAGACATGAGCATTGATAAATAGTTTTAATCTGTTTTCTGGTCTATATCCTTATGACAGTTCATAGACGTTGGAACAATGGTGTCGCCAACTGTTTTCGCTCGGCGTAGTCTATGTTATCTACTATGTGACCAACCCGATGCAGCCTTACGCGACGCTATGCAAGCGCAATGTGTCTACCCGGACTGGCCAACAGCTTTCTATATGCAATCTGTGGCTTTAGCGAAGCTAAACATGAACACAGATGCAGCAGATATGTTGAATGAAGCAGCTTTGCTTGAAGAGAAGAGACAACGAGGTGGGAAAGGATCTTGATTTAAGATTACTTATCTCTTACAAAGTAAAAAAAAAAGAGATAGTATCTGGTTTGCGATGGGAAGAGGTTATTAAAAATTTGTGTAAAGACCCGAAAATACATGTTATGATTGTTGATTGGGGATGTAACCACAGGTTTGTTGTATGCATACATGTGTAATTTTATTAAGGAGCAAGTTCTGAAACTGAATTGAAGATAAATTCTTGAGAAATTCAATGGATTAACCTTTAGATGAATTTGATATTTTGTAAGAAATGCTTGAAATCTTCTGTGTTACTGCCTCTGGATCCCTGTTCTTCACTGAAAACAGTTCTAGGATTAGAAATTGGGACAACGGTAAAATGATCTCTGATCTATCCCGTTTTGATGTGAAAACTCATTTTTACGAAAAATTGTTATTTATCAGAATATTGCGTCAAACTAAATCGATGAAAAAAAACATTTTTGTTACCCTAAATCACGATTCTACGTGAAAATCAATCAATTTTTTTTTGTTTTTTCGCGAAAATCAATCTCTTATGAACTTAGATTTTTTTCCTCCCTTTACTTCTCTCTAACTCAAACTAATGACTTCGAATATTATATTTTTAATATGAGCGAAAATTAACTGTTTACTGACACCAAAAAGTCAAAAAACCAAATTGGGGAAAGCTAGAGTTTAAAAAACAAAATTAAAAGGTCGGGAAATTTTCACACCAAAACGGGATAGGTTAAGAGCCAATTCACCACGATCCCTTAGAAACTTAGACATTCTTAAACCTTTTTTTTTTTGATAAATTAGATTGTAACAGAATCGTGGAGATAAAGATTCTTTTATTGCTAAGCTTATGATACACACATCGAAATCTTCCAGCATTTAGCTGTGCTTCATTCTCCTTAACTTCTCTTATTGATTCCTCTGGTAGATGAGAAACAAAAAATCAAGTAAGTAAAACGAAAACACTAAAACAAAGAAATTAAAACTAAGAATATATGTCAAAAGCAGGTAAATTAACAAAGCACAGTGATCACAAGTCAAGTACAGATTCATCTGGCAGTTAAAAAAGACGAATTTCGTGTTTTTAAGATCATACTAATCATGTAACTAGTTTATTCGATTCTACGAAACTTCCACTTCGTTAAATTTATTAGACTTTGCGGGTTTATATATAGAAACTAGTTACTTACTAGAGGGAGAAGTTATTTGATGAGGATGCAGCGTATAGGAGAACCTTCTGCTCCCACGAGTCTTAGAGGTAAGCAGTGAAGAGAGTAGAGTCCAGCCTTCACATCATCAAGCTTCAACGCCTCCACAAGTATTATCTCCTGTCAAGGGTTATTATATCTTCTGTCTCATCATTTTCACATCTTCAGGTGTTAAATTCATCTACTTAAAACCAGTTATAGGATGATGCTTACCCGGCCTTCGAGGAATGCTAGGTGGGACGAAATCAGATGATCATATGCAGCAACTGAGAGATAATCAACCCCTATATTTTAACAACCAAAACTCAGAGGTTAGTGACCACTTCACCAAAACAAAGGAGAAGTAATATGGCTAAAGCTCAAAATCAATCGTCCTCAAGCAAAAAGTAAAATGACTGGAGAGTTATTTTGATGTAAATCTTTCATCTTGGAGCCATGATCTCAGATTGCTTAAAATGCTCCAAACTTGGTTTGGTGTCTTATATAAAATGGGATCAAAGAAAAAGATGAATAGCTGATTTAAAATTACCGACGAGTTTGATGTCTGTGTTGTCTACCAACCATTGTGCACCATCCTTCATGAATCCCACATAACTTGAATCAAACTCTTTCTTGAACATAAGACGCCTGATTTTATTATGTTCCATAGTTAGAAACTAGGTAATTTCAACTTATGAATTGCTCTGAAGCAGAATTCATAGTACAAAACTGAAAATTATGAGAACAATCCTAAAGATTACCTGTCAGTGTTCAAAGTTCTGAAAAGCACACGACGAACTCCTTTAGGAATATGAAGAGACTTCATAGCTTCAGCTACAAAATGAGGAAGAATATGATCGATCATTGAATAAAACCAAAATTTCTCAATCTTGAATCTGAAGATCAGACTTATCACTATCTAGTCCAAAATCATCACTCAACTAACCTATATAGTCAATAAATTTGGTCAAATTTAAAGCAGTGAAAAGAAGTACACTTACCAGTTAAGTTCTGATCTCTGGGAGCATCAACTAAAAGCGCAGGGCCTACAAAAACCAAGGTAAACGAAATCCAAATCTTCACTAATCCAGGGAAAAAGAAGAAGAAGGGAGCAATCGTCTCATGAACTAGAGATAATACCGTTGAGGACTTCGAGATCAAGAGTATCAACATCAAATCCAGCGTCGTAATAATGGTCAAAGACATGACCAGGGGAATCAACGTGGGTACCGGTGTGAGCCGGCATCTTCATCTCAGAGTTGTTAGCAAGGGAGCCGTTCTTCATACTAGCAGCTAGCCATAGGAACTGTCCAATACCTTCCGTTGACTGAAATGCCGGCATATCCGGCGTATAACGGTGACTGATGTCGAATATCTTTCCTTCCCCGTAGACCTCACGTCGGATAGGCTTGAGCTCTTCCGAGAAATCTCCATGAACAGAAGCTGTACNAGAAGCTGTACCGGGAATCGTAGGGTAGGCATCGGAGGCGGCGGATATGGGAAGCGAGGGGAGGGTGAAGAGTGAGAGAAGAAGGAGTAATGGAGGAAAGGCCATCGTCGTTGTCAATTTTCGATCATCAGGAAGGAGACGATTTGGGATATTTTTAACTTACATTTCATTTATTTAATTTTTTTTTTTTTGGCAACTCATTTAATTTAATGGGCCAGAATCAAATATTGGCCAAGTCTTGAATCCATTGGCCACGATTGCATCATGTATTTATATTATAATGGGCACGTGAAATTAAAGGTGGAACTATAACTATACTAGTTAAAGAGATGATAGTGAAAGAAAAGGATGGTTACCAACAAATCTCTAAATTATCTATTTTTGGTAAAACAAACACTAAACTATTAAGTTGAATTTTTTTTTGGATTTTGGGTTTTGGGCTAAAAACCTCTAAATTTTTTTTTTTCGACGAAAAAACCTTTAAACTATCAATTTGATCAAAAAACCCTTAAATTTTGTTTTTCGGCCAAAAAACGCCTAGACTTTTTTTTTGGCGAGAAAATATCTCTATTAATTTAACTGTTAAATTATTGTTTATCTCTAATTAAAGTTAATAACTGCAGTTAATTAAAATTAAAATTTTATAGTTTAAACGAGTGAGTTTTTTAATTAGATACTAACGGTAATTTAATGCTCAATTTAATAGTTTTTTCGCCGGGAAAACAAAGTCGAGGGTTTTTTCGTCAATTTTCTAGTTTAGGGTTTTTTCGTAAAAAAAAAACAAAGTTTAGAGAGTTTCACCAACTTAAAGATTTATGGTCTGTTTCGCAAAAAAAAAAATAGATTATGGGGTTTTTCGACGCCACCCAAAAAAAAATATAAATTGAATGAAAATTGTTGGGTTTAAGGCGTAAGAATATCTTTAACTTTCAAGAGTTTTGATTCTTTGGTGAGAAAAATATAATGGAATAAAGATAAATAAAGGATAGAGAATACGAGGGGAAATGTACGTGTCAAAATATTTTCTCATTTAGAGGTATAAACTGATTTAGTAAGATTTATGTTTTTTGTACAAAATTTTGTAGTTTATGATCTATTAGATGTTAAGAAAGGAGACTTTGTATTTGATCAAAGACTTTGAGAGTGATTCAACTCCATCGTCAAGATCTTCAATTCATGACTCTAAGTTTTGTACATCTTCCATTCCATCTTTAGTGACTTTTCTGATTGGAACTCTGAGTCAACTTTTGTGAATTCATTTTCCTCTGCTTTGTTTTGGTTCATCAGCTTTGAGACCAATGACCATTTGCCGCAACTCTTTGATCCAGACATGAAGATGAACAAAGTTTCAAACAAAACAATTGTTACTGCTTCTGCTTCTCCAAACATAGCCAAAGACCCCTCGTTGTTCTCTTTGTCTTGTCCACTTTTCAATCTCTTTAAAGTTTTTTGGAATGACTTTTTGAGAAACTTTCTTGAAGCTAAGTACTTTTTAACTTCACAAGATAAATCTCCACGCTTTCATCGTAGGATAGATTGAATCTCCTTGAGCCCTTCTTTCATCTGTGACAAACCATCCTTGACAATGTTGCATAGATCCAAGATTCCAAGAGATCCATCAAGAAACTTCTCAATTTATTCTTGAGAAATAGCTAGGTTGGTGAAAGATAGGCAAAGCATATTGTCCAAAGAGTCATGTAAATCTTGAAGATTCCTAAGTCTTTGACAAATATAGAAGAGCTTGAAGATGTAGAAGTTGTTTCAGAAGATCTCAATGTTCAATAGCTCCTCAACATGAGCAGCTTGAGGATGTTGTCTTGAAGGGAAGCTGTTAGAGCGAACATGGAAGGAAACAACCATTTCTATGTGTTGAGATGAAGAAAAAGCTTAGCTGAGAGATGTAAGAGATGCTTTATTATGTCTTCATTAATTCTATGGTCAATACATTATATATATATTAGATATCAATATATATAGATATCTCAATTGTAATTATGATTAAGTCAAAATTAATCAAATCTAAAGTATGAAACTCTCTCGTTCTCTCTCCTATCTTCTTCACGGGAATTATCTTTCCCTTTCTTCTTTCTCTTTTCTTTACTTCTTCTTCATGAATTCTTCCATGGATAATGGATTCATCAATCTAACATGGTATCAGAGCAAATTGCTTCGCTCTTCAGCTGAAAAACGTCTGTTTCTTCAACGATTTTCCTTCTTTTCCGTTCTCGAACTGAACATCCACCAGATTTGATTTCTTGTGTGATTTCTTCCGTTCTTTGTCTTCGATTCTTCAGATCTACTGCAATCTTTCAACTCTTAGTTCAAAAATTGCGAATCCCGCTCATTTCTTCAGTCCTTTGCAATTCGGATTTCTTCGGTTCAGAGCGCAATTTTTGGCGTTTCTTTCCTTCTTCATCATTTTTCCGCGATTTTTCATCTCTCCTCGGTGATTTTGGTTATCTTTCCTCTAATTTCATCATCGCTTACCAAAATCCCTCATTCCAAGGATTTTCCCCTAAATATTACTGTAGGGTTTTCTTGTTCACTGTTTTCTTTCCTATTTTTCTATCCGATGGAGGGAGTTTCTTAAGGGTTTCTTGGTGAAATCCCGCTCAAATCTACTGTTTTCCCGACGTTCTTATGTCTGGCAGCAAGAATCAATCGAAGTTCTGCATATTTGGTTAGCGATTTATCCGTGAAGCTCTCAAATAATTTGTGCTCAATCTCTTTGAATCTTGGGGTTCTGCTTGCAAAAATCAGTCGTTCTTCATCAATTTGGTGGAGTTTATTTTCAAATTTTCAGAATTATCAATGGCACATTCATCATTAATCCAGTCAGAATCATCCTCAAATCTTCAAGCATTTTCGATCTAAATTCTACCTTCTTTGGACAGTCACTTTTAGCGGAACCGTTGACTACCGTTGCAATTACAGTCATGGAGGAATGAGATTACTGTTGTCACCTTGGCTTAGAGCAATTGATCTCGGCTGGTTATACATCTTTGTGTTTGATTTCTTCTGTTCTCCTTCTGGTCTTCCATTTGCAGATTTTCAGATACCCAAACTGATATCAGCTGGTTTCATCGTCATCTTCCTCTTAGTGAATATGGGTTTTTGTGGTCTTTGGAAGAGCAGTTGTGTTTTGGCAGAATCTTTGAGTTTATTTTCTTAACAAACGAAGAACAACATTAACAAATCGATTCTTTAGATGACGTCGTTGGTGCTATTTGATTTCTCAAGCAAACATCTTTGGTGATGAAACCGGATTCGGCTATGAATTCTATTGTCTCAGCTGTTATGGTTGGTGTTTTGGGGATTCTACAGTTTGACTATTGTTGCTATCATTAGCACCAAGTTCATCTTCAAGTCTAAATCTTGGTACGTTTCTGATGGTTATGCTCATTCTTTTTCATCTGTTCTTACTTGTGGATTTGCTGGTCTTTCTGCTCGAATTAATGATCACCGGTGCAAGCAGTGTTGTTCATCAAAGCAATATTGTTAATCTTACGTTTGCTCTTCAATTGAGTTGGTATATGTTTCGACGTGGAGTCGTTTCTTTCTCATCAATTGACTGTGTTCAGTTTGATTCTAAGCAATCTACTATATCTGCTTATTGTGGCTTTCATGGTTCATATTCGATCACGGATATCGATTTCTTTGTTTATGACATGGAGTCATTACTTCTTCGATTCGAGTGGAGTCGGTTATTTCAATGGCTTTAGTGCTTTCGTCTCATGGTTTTCGATGTGGAGTCGTTGCCATTTCAGATTGACGTGGAGTCAATTTCGTCTTCAAGATCAGAGTTGGTCTTTGTTTTCCGACGGTCATTCCGGAGTTTACTTCTTCCTTGTTCCGATGATCATTCCGGACTATTGATTTTCCGATGTTCATTNTTATGACATGGAGTCATTACTTCTTCGATTCGAGTGGAGTCGGTTATTTCAATGGCTTTAGTGCTTTCGTCTCATGGTTTTCGATGTGGAGTCGTTGCCATTTCAGATTGACGTGGAGTCAATTTCGTCTTCAAGATCAGAGTTGGTCTTTGTTTTCCGACGGTCATTCCGGAGTTTACTTCTTCCTTGTTCCGATGATCATTCCGGACTATTGATTTTCCGATGTTCATTCCGGAATTACTCTCTTCTAGTTTCCGATGATCATTCCGGACTGTGTCTTCATCTTTCCGATGTTCATTCCGGAGTGTTTCTCTTCCAGTTTCCGATGATCATTCTGGACTGCGTTTTTCCTCCGATTGGCCATTTTCGATGGTTCATTTTGGATGTTTTCTTTTGTACAGCATGTTGCTGAGTTTTAGTTTCATTTCTTCTTCAAGTCGTTATCGTTTTTACCGATTCCGACTTGCGGGGGCGTATTAGATATCAATATATATAGATATCTCAATTGTAATTATGATTAAGTCAAAATTAATCAAATCTAAAGTATGAAACTCTCTCGTTCTCTCTCCTATCTTCTTCACGGGAATTATCTTTCCCTTTCTTCTTCTTTCTCTTTTCTTTACTTCTTCTTCATGAATTCTTCCATGGATAATGGATTCATGAATTCTAACAATATACAAAATGATCAAGACGTAATCTTAAGGTGGTTTAGATTTAAATCATAAAAACTGATATAGTTGTCTGTGCAATGTTTCCCTCCAATGTGCAAAACAAATAAGATTCAAATTTAATAACATGCATTTATCTTCTAGTTTGGAGATTGCATAAAATCTTGTCTGCTTCCTAAACTGCATAATTTGATTTTTTTTTTAATTAATTCTAACTAATAAAGTGATAATGAGCAGTAGTACTATGCACATGGAATTAGTTCTTAGAGCGAATATAAATGCAATAATGGTGCTGCTCTCTCATATCCTCCAAGGAGACCAGCCAAGTTGGATTTAGCTTCAAACTAGGCCAATATAATTGCAAACTCCCTCGTGTACATTTATGTGTATTTTTTTATATATCCAATATTTTTTTCAAAGATTCAAATTAATGGAATAATTTAAATTTCCCTCGTGTATATTATATATATATATATATATATATATAATTATTTTAACGGAATGCAATAATTCAAATTATATATATGATTTATTGTATAAATGGACCGCAATACTGATGAACTCAAAAAATTTAAATATGTGTGGTCAAAGGAATATCAAAAAGAATTCACATAACTATCGACCTTGAAATTATACGGAAGTCAGAAACAAAATTAGAGAACTAAGTTTGTTTTCAAAACTGTTACATTAAGGGTATAATATAAATACCAAAAAAATATCATGGATGGTTTGTTTTCAAAACTTAGTTTGGAGAATATAACAAATTAAACACATATTTTGGAAGGTTCGTTTTGCCATTTGACCAAAAATTTAAAATGAAATATAGATTCTTTACTAATTAAGTAAATTTGTATTCTATATATTTTCACTTTTTTCACTCGTTTAATTTATAGAAATATATTCTATAACGCTTTGAAAACTAATTATTATCAGTTTTGGAAAAAGTTTGATCATATGGACTCATTACTCTTATAAATAAGCAAATGAATTGATACAAGACTCTCAAAAACAAAATGTCGCTCAACAAAAAAAACATTGTAGTTTGTATGTTTGTAATATCTCTGTTAATTCAAATAGCTTTGTCGGAAGTGAAAGACTTGCTTGTCGTGGCTTCTTCTGGTCCCGTGACTCCTTCTGGTCTTCTTAAACCAGCCGTGACCGTAGAAATCATCAATGATCTTGGTGGTGGTTTGACATTAAACGAGCATTGCAAGTCAAAAGATGATGACCTTGGCTCCCATGCTCTCGTTCCGAATGGTTCATGGTCTTTTAAGTTTACACCGAATTTTCTTGGAACAACTCTTTATTTTTGTCGATTTTGGTGGATTCAAGAATCACGTTGGTTTGATATTTTTGTTGATACTAGAGATGATACTCCTAGTGATAATCCTTGTGAACATTGTAGCTGGAAAGTTAGAGAAAGTGGTCCATGTAGATTTAACCAAGAAACTAATGCATTTGATCTTTGTCATGATTGGAACAAATAAAAAAAAATTTATAATAAACGAATAAACATTTTATCTTCAATTTGTTATTTGCAAAATATATGTCAAGATGCCAACTTTTACAATTTGGTTTGTGTATTTCGATAAGTATTAATTTGTTTATTTTGTTATTTAAGAATTAGTCTGGGTCCGTAGGTGGACTTGAACTCGTGTCCACCATTTGGGTACGGTGATGTTAGAGATGTCAATCGGGCTAATCCAGCCTAGCCCGACCCAAATCCTATGAAGCCCGTACATATTTGAATTCGAGTCCGGCTCGACCCGTTTTCTTTTCGGGTTTATTTTCAAAACTCGAGCCCAACCTAACCTAGACAGGGTTGCAAGGGTTTTCGGGCTTTTTGAACTTATAAATAAAAACAAATATAAATTCAAACAAATCAATATAAACAAAATAAAATCAAAATATATAAATCTAGTTAGCGAAATAA
>KE151749.1:22327-34725 GCA_000411095.1 Aethionema arabicum | reverse complement strand
TTTTTTTTTTTTTTTTTTTAAAGAAATTGAACAATTTCGTGCTCTGATACCATGATAAATCTTAGAGACCACGAAGAAGATGACAATTTTCTGTGTGTTTCATTATCACGCAAAGCTGCGTTTATATGTCGATTACACAAGAATCTACTTTCCCTATATGTAATTTACAATGAACTAATTAAGGGATTACAAAATTATGATAATAGCTGATTATACGGGATTGATAACAAATTATACGGGATTGATATCTCTTGATATCTCAACACACCTCTCCAGCAGCTGGAGTGACTTAGAGCTCGGATGCATGGTGTACCATGCACGGAGATTATGCTTGATTCCTGTTCGAATTTGTGTGGTTATTGTCGATTGAGTCCGGTGAGGTCCTTGGTGTATGCGAGAGTTTCGTTCCTTCCATAGCTAAAAAACCGTGGCTTGCACAATGAGACGAAGGATCCGAGAGTCGACCTTGCTGAGTTGTTGCGTCAACGTCGAGAGCAGAACCTGTAAGAGAGTGGTATGCTGGTTTGCCGCGCCATCTTCCATTAAGTTACGCCATATCTGTTGAGCAAAATCACAAGTAACAAAGAGATGATTATGTGATTCCGGAGAGTTCAAGCAAAGAATGCAATCAGCTGGGACAGCCATGTGCCACTGAAGTAGTCTATCTCGAGTAGGTAGTTTCCCGTGTGCCGCAACCCATGATGTGAATGCGTGCTTAGGTACTGCCTGCGAAAACCACACAGCTCTTGCCCAATCAACTTCCGGAGGACTTGGATTAAGCATGTGCCATGTTAGACTAGAGGAGAACTTCGTCAAGGTGCTGCCTGCAGGATTACGCCATATATAAAAGTCTTCTGCGGTAGTTGACATTGGTGGAGGGAGTGCTGGAAGCAGTCGCTGCAATCGATTCGAGGTAATGTTGGATCTCCTAGGTTTCTTCCACTGTCCATTCACTGCAGCTTGGCTCACTGTACCATAAAGGCTGATCCCCGTAGCTATAGGACCAAAAGCTCCAATCTGCTTGATGAGAGACCCCGATTCCGTCCACTGATCGAACCAGAAAAGTGCTTGGTTCCCTGAGTTGATCTTGCATCCACGAGTTTTAATTTTAGAGTAAAAGTACTTTGAGTTTCAGCATGGTTAAAAAGTATATGTCGTGAATTTTTTATGACGATATACTACCTCTGTTTATTTCATTTAAGGGCCCCGTTTATGTTCTAAAATAAAATGAAACACCTAATTTTATTAAACATAATGAAACTTAGGAAGTGACGAATAAATACCCACAGTTTGTAAATTTAGCCAAAAAGTACATTTAGTTTGATTTATGGTGAAATAGTACTTCTATCAAATTTTGTAAAATTTAATACCTAATACAAATTTGCAAAAGTCTAAAAGTATAACCATATATCTTAAAGTCATAATGGTTCATAAAGATGAAATTATAAAGCATAATGGTTCATAAAGATGAAATTATAAAGCATAATGGTTCATAAAGATGACGATGAGTTTATAATTTCATCTTTATGACCATAAATTTATAGTATATTGAAAGCAATATGTGTGTGAAGTTGTTCATCTAAGCTATATGCGTATTTTTTACTAGAAAACAGACAAATCGGTGTTAATACATATCGTTATTTTTACAACGTTAACATTGACAATATAAAAAAAACTAAAAATTCATTACGAAATATAATTTTTAGGGAATTTTAAAAAATATCCCAATCCTTTTTTTCTTACAAAAAAAATACAATAATTCTAGAAACAAATGCGTTTTGGGCACATACTAATAAATTATGATATTTATAGAAAAACCAGACATCTTGGAATATTTTATAAAATTCTTCTAAATTCTTATACTTAATAAGTAGATTTGTATTTTTTTAGGTAATCGGTTAATTCATATATATGAGCAGCAAAAATGTTTTGAGTTACATCTGAAGATTTAATCTAAGATTGAGGAATGATGCGAGTAACAAGGAGTAGAAGCCTGAATTTCCCTAAGTGGAGACCGGGGGTTGGAATTTCTGATACCATACTTCTAATAGTTTGAGTCCGGACCGGTGGCGGTTGGGAATGCGATAAATTCTGATGAGGTGGGATCTGATTGTGGTTTGGATGAGCTTCCTTAAAGTAGCTACTTCCTTCTTATCTCCGTTGTGCAGCCGATTGTTCCGTTCCATCCATAAATCATATGTGATCGCTTGAAAGAGTAGCCCTTGGATTCTCCTATCAATAGCGCTGGAATAAAGCCATCCTGATGAGCTGGAGAAGAGTGCCCCAAGATTTCCCAGCGTAAAGAGAGCGAGAACCTGCAAGAGAGGAAGATGTCATCCTGGGTTTCAGCTCCATCATCCCAAAGGAGACAGCTAGTCTCCGTATTGTTGTATTCCTAAATTCTCATTTGTTAAATTTAGAAGAAATACATAACTTGTTAAATATAAATGGGTCAAATATGATAACAAATATAAATATACATTCTCTTTAGGAACAAAATATTATTGACTTTGGAAATTTTTAATCCAGTGGACTTATTACTCTCATAAATAAGCAATGAGTGGAAATAAAACTTTTAAAACAAAATGGCATAAACCGGAAAAAGACTAGCAGTTCATATGCTTGTAATATGTATGCTAATTCAGATAGCTTACTCAGTAACCGTAGAGATGTTCAATGATCTTGGTGATGGTTTGACACTAAATGAGCATTGCAAGCAAAAGATGATGATCTTGGCTTCCATGCTATCGCATCAGGCAGCTCGTGGTCCTTCAAGTTTGAATCGCATTTCTTTGGAAAAACTCTTTATTTTTGTCGATTCTGGTGGGGTCAAAAATATCATTGGTTTGATATTTTTGATGATGGTAGAGATAAAAGTTTTAAAGGATCTATCAATTATTATAGTTGGAAGATTACAAAAAATGGACCGTGTAGATTTAGTGAAGAAACTAATGCACCTGATATGTGTTATGGTTGGAATAAATAAAAACTTTGTTATAACAAAGTAATGAATATTCTGTCTTTTATTTATTATTTGAAAAATAAATTTTTTTAGTAGATTAACTTTCAGAATACAAAAATTTATGTTGATTCAAAATATGTATTTCAGGTTTTGTCCCTTTTAATAACGTTGAAAGATCTGAAAGTTATTTATAAAAGAAACTTCTATACGTGTTTTAAGACATTGATTTTAGGCATGGGAACCAAAATGTGCAAAGAATTAAAAAAAAGGATAAATCTTTTCAAAATAATTTTAAACGGGATGAAAGAGATAGAACTAGCAAAATGGTTTCATGAGGAATCGATACATTGACACATGTTGATTAAATGACATCACAAACACATGAAATTTAAAACCAAATGATTTAAGATTTTTTCTTAATTTTGTTTCAATTTGAGAATTGATATTATCTTGATAATTTTTTTACCCATGCAAGATAGATTAATTAGCTTAACTATTATAAAAATAATTAAAATCAACAAAATCATTATTGTTTGGGTTATGATTCAGTTTGGTTTTTGGCCGAATCCAAAATTGATATTTTTTTCTAAAATTTATTTAAAAATATATCATAGTTATGTCTTTTTTTTCCGCGTTATGTTATGTCTAAAACACCGTAGAAACTCCTATGACATTATGTTCATGGATAATCATTAATTTTTTTTTCTTTCCAATTGATAAATTAATATAATTAATTCATTTAATTCTGTTTTCCATAAAATACAACTCCACCTTTCCGAACTCAACAAGTTACATGCGGCCTCATAGCATTTAAATATATTTATTCTCTTCAATGTTACACAATATGATTTGTAATATTCAAATATAGTATATAATGTTAAAGTCAGAAGGATGATGAAAGATACCCATGAAAAATCTTAATTTTTTTTATTTTGTTTTAAAAAAAAATTTCTCCTCTAAAAAATGTAAGCCACTTAAGAATTAGGATCCAAAATTGGATCATAATTCAACAAATTGGATACTAAAATGTCTTAAATACTTTTTCAAAACACTTAGATATGACTAATGAGGATGCCTTTGGGAGTAAGTCAAAGGAATAGTCACAGTCCAATAAAAACAGAATATTTTTAGTGTGTATACCTTTACAAAATGTACTATTTATATCATTAATTATTTTATATATAATAGAAAAGGTTCGGATGAGTTTTATGACCATAATTACTTAGTATATTGGAATGAATTAAAGCAACATTTGTGTGAAGTTGGTCATGCGTAATTTTTACAAAGACAGACAAATCCATGTTAATACATATCGTAATTTTTACAATAATTTTTGTAGGGAATTTTTTTAAAAAAAATTTAAAATTTAATACGAAATATAAATTATTAGGGAATTTTTAAAATATCTCAATCCCTGTTCTTACAAAAAAAACACAATAATTCTAGAAAAAAAACATTTTAGGTATACACTACTAAATTTTGATATTTATAGAAAAACAAGATATATGTACACACTAATAAGTAACAAGTGACAAAATTGGTTGCAAATCAATAAGAAATAAAAAAAAAACTACAAATACCTACTTTTATTCCCTTGATACCTATTTAGTTTAGGAAAAAAAGAAAAAAAACTTATTTAGTGACAATATCAGAACAATTAAAAGTTTAACATGAAATATAGATTCGTGTATTAAATAAATAAATTTGTATTCCGTTAAAAAAAACGGTTAAATTGTATTCTTTCCATATGTGAGTTACTAAATCTAAAAGAATTATATAATTTATGATAAAAACAAATGTAAGAAATATGTTAACAAATATAAATATATATATTTTTAGAAACAATATTATCAATTTTGGAGATCGTTATTTATTACTATTATAAATAAGTAAATGGGTTGAGACAAGATTCTTAAACCAAAATGACAGTAACACGAAAACAATTAGCAGTTCGAATGTTTATAATATCTATGTTAATTCATATAGCTTTGTCCAAAATAACCGTAGAGATGATCAATGATCTTGGTGGTGGTTTGACACTAAATGAGCATTGCAAGTCAAAAGATGATGATCTTGGCTTCCATGCTCTCGCGCCAGGCGGTTCTCAGTCCTTCCAATTTAGCCGAAATATTGTTGGAACAACTCTTTTCTTTTGTCGATTCTGGTGGGGTCAAGAATCACATTGGTTTGATATTTATAAAGATAGTAGAGATAATTTATTTCGAAATTCTTGTGACAATTGTCGTTGGAAAATTAGAAAAGATGCAGCTTGTAAGTTAAACGAAAAGACCGGTGTTTTGGAGCATTGTTATTTCTGGGATAAATAAAAATAATTTGGTAATAAAGTAATGATCATATTATGTTTTTTATTTATTATTTGAAATATTTTAATTTTTTCTTAAATGGGCTAGTATGGAAACCAATAGGCAACATTATCCCGACAAATGTTGAACCTTTTTATATGCAATTATATGAAAGATTAGATTTTATTTTCTAACTTTAGTGAAAAATAATTGGTTGTGTTTGAATCATATCAGAGTGACCAAAAAACGAAGAGTCGTATCACATGTCACGCACGAAGAGTGACCAATTCATCTCATCTCTCTTACAAGGTTTCAGATGGCAGGGATGATAGACGAAAGTAGAACAACGGAAAGAAGTGTTGGGATTTAAGTGTTTTTTTTTTAGGCCCAAATAAGGGAGCGTGACAAAAAAATTATTTATGAGTTTTAATTTTAGACTAAAAGTACTTCGAGTTTCAGCATTGTTAAAAAGTATATGTCCTGAATTTTTTATGCCGATATAATACCTCTATTTATTTCATTTAAGGCCCCCGTTTATGTTCTAGAATAAAATGAAACACCTAATTTTATTAAACATAATGAAGCTTAGGAAGTGACGAATAAATACCCACAATTTGTAAATTTAGCCAAAAAGTACATTTAGTTTGATTTATGGTGAAATAGTACTTCTATCAAATTTTGTAAAATTTAATACCTAATACAAATTTGCAAAAGTCTAAAAGTATAACCATATATCTTAAAGTCATAATGGTTCATAAAGATGTAATTATAAAGCATAATGGTTCATAAAGATGACGATGAGTTTATGACCATAAATTTATAGTATAATGAAAGCAATATCTGTGTGAAGTTGTTCATCTAAGCTATATGCGCATTTTTTACTAAAACAGACAAATCAGTGTTAATACCTATCATTATTTTTACAACGTTTAACATTGACGACATAAAAAGAACTAAAAATTCATTACGAAATATAATTTTTAGGGAATTTTAAAAAATACCCCAATCTTTGTTCTTATAAAAAATAAAATAATTCTAAACAAAGACATTTTGGTTACACACTAATAAATTATGATATTCATAGAAAAACAAGACATATTGGAATATTTTATAAAATTCTTCTAAATTCTTATACTTAATAAGTTTGTATTCTTATCGTATATTCCCAGTTGTTAAATTTAGAAGAAATACTTAACTTGTTAAATATAAATGGGTCAAATATGATAATAAATATAAAGATGCAATCTCTTTAGGAACAAAATATTATTGATTTTGGAAATTTTTAATCAAATGGGCTTATTACTCTTATAAATAAGCAATGAGTGGAGACAAAACTTATCAAAACAAAATGGCATTAACGGGAAAAAGACTAGCAGTTCGTATGCTTGTAATATGTATGCTAATTGAGATAGCTTTCTCAATAACCGTAGAGATGTTCAATGATTTTGGTGGTGGTTTGACACTAAATCAACATTGCAAGTCAAAAGATGATGACCTTGGCTTCCATGCTATCGCACCAGGCAGCTCGTGGTCTTTCAAGTTTGAATCGCAATTCTTTGGAAAAACTCTTTTCTTTTGTCGATTCTGGTGGGATCAAGAATCACATTGGTTTGATATTTTTGACAAAGGTAGAGATAAAAGTTTTAAAGGGTCTATTAATTATTATAGTTGGAAGATTAGAAAAAATGGGCCGTGCAGATTTAATGAAGAATCTAAGGCACCTGATATGTGTTATGGTTGGAATAAATAAAAACAATGTTATAACAAAGTAATGAATATTTTGTCTTTTATTTATTATTTGAAAAATAATAATTTTTAGTATATCAACTTTCAGAATACAAAAATTTATGTTGATTTGAAATATGTATTTCAGGTTTTAATAACGTTGAAAAATCTGAGAGTTATAAATAGAAGAAACTTCTATACGTGTTTTAAGACATTGATTTTATGCATGATAAAAAAAAAGGATAAATCTTTTTCAATTGAAAATAGTTTAAAACGGGGTGATAGAGATAGAACTAGCAAAATGGTTTCATGAGTAATTGATACATTGACACATGTTGATTAAATGAGTTGCAAACACATGAAACTTAAAACTAAATGATTTAAGATTTTTTTTTCTTAATTTTGTTTCAATTTGAGAATTGATATTATCTTGATTTTTTTAACTCATGAAAGATAGATTAATTAGCTTAACTATTTTAAAAATAATTAAAATTAACAAAAACATTATTGTTTGGGTTATGATTCAGTTTGATTTTTGGCCGAATCCAAACAAATCAAAAATTTAAAACTAATTGTTTTTTTTTCTAAAATTTATTTTAAAATATATCATATTGTTCACTATGTTAAGTTTGTAAGATATTTTCTAAATATCTAAACCTTAGACATGCTAGATTACTGAATGATAATTACTGTAGCGGAAACGTATCTTTTGCATCCATGATTTCTGAACAGATTATGAGTTATGGTTCTTCCACAACAAACCCTCTAGAAAGCCTTAGGTCTCTGTTGATGGGATATAGGACGTCTGAATTCTTGATTAAGGTTGTTGTTGGGACCATAACAATTCTATTTATAATAGAACTAAGTTATAAGCCGGCCCTTCATCAACTTAGAAATTACAAATATATCAACATATTAATATTTCATAACACTTATGTCCCTTAGTCCTTTATTTTATTCCAAAGTGACCACATAAGTTTTGACTACTTTAAATAATGATCCTAACATATTAATTATACATATTTGACCCAAATAAATCTAACAAAGTTATGTCTAAAACACTGCAAAAACTCCTATGCCAATCTGTTCATGGAAAATCATATAATTAATTTTTCAATTTTTTTTCCAATTGATAAATTAATATAATTAATTCATCTGATTCTGTTTTCCATACAATACAACTCCACATTTCCGAACTCAACAAGTTACATGCGGCCTCATAGCATTTAAATATATTTATTCTCTTCAATGTTACACAATATGATTTGTAATATTCAAATATAGTATATTATGTTAAAGTCAGAAGGATGATGAAAGATACCCATGAAAAATCTTAATTTTTTTATTTGTTTTAGATTTTTTAAAAAAAATTTTCCTCTAAAAAATGTAAGACACTTAAGAATTAGGACCCAAAATTGGATCATAATTCAACAAATTGGATACTAAAATGCCTTTGGGAGTAAGTCAAAGAACTAGTCACAGTCCAATAAAAACGGAATATTTTTATTGTGTATACGTTATAAAATGTACTATTTATATCATTAATTATTTTATATATAATAGAAAAAGTTTGGATGAGTTTTATGACCATAAATTTTTAGTATATTGGAACTAATTAAAGCAACATGTGTGTGAAGTTGTTCATGCGTAATTTTTATAAAGACAAACAAATCGATGTTAATACATGTCGTAATTTTTACAATAATTTTTGTAGGAAATTGTTTTAAAAAGATTTAAAATTTAATACGAAATATAATTTTTTAGGGAATTTTTAAAAATATCTCAATCCTTGTTCTTACAAAAAATACAATAATTCTAAAAAAAAGCATTTTAGGTATACTCTAATAAATTATGATATTTACAGAAAAACAAGATATATACACACTAATAAGTAATAAGTGACAGAATTGGTTGCAAATCAATAAGAAATAAAAACAAAACTACAAATACCTATTTTTATTCCCTTGATACCTATTTAGTTTGGGGGAAAAAGAAAAAAAAAACTTATTTAGTGACAATATCAGAACAATTAAAAGTTTAACATGAAATATAGATTCGTGTATTAAATAAATTTGTATTCCGTCAAACAAAAAAAAAAGTTAAATGGTATTTTTTCCATATGTGAGTTATTATTATTTTTTTTTAACACCATATGTGAGTTGTTAAATCTACAAGAATTATATAATTTATGATAAAAAGAAATGTAGTAAATATATTAACAAATATAAATATAATTTTGTAAGAAAAAAATATTATCAATTTTGGAGATTGTTAATCAACAAGATTTATTACTCGTATAAATAAATAAATGGGTTGAGACAAGACTCTTAAACCAAAATGACAGCAACAGGAAAACAATTAGCAGTACGAGTGCTTATAATATTTATGTTAATTCATATAGCTTTGTCCAAAACAACCGTAGAGATGATCAATGATCTTGGTGGTGGTTTGACACTAAATCAACATTGCAAATCAAAAAATGATGACCTTGGCTTCCATGCTCTCGCGCCAGGCGGTTCTTGGTCCTTCCAATTTAGCCGAAATATTTATGGAACAACTCTTTTTTTTTGTCGATTTTGGTGGGGTCAAGAAACACATTGGTTTGATATTTATAAAGATAGTAGAGATAATTTATTTCGAAATTCTTGTGACAATTATCGTTGGAAAATTAGAAAAGATGCAGCTTGTAAATTAAACGAAAAGACCGGTGTTTTGGAGCAATGTTATTTCTGGGACAAATAAAAATAATTTAATAACAAAGTAATGAGCATATTATGTTTTTTTATTTATTATTTGAAATATTTTAATTTTTTTTAAATGGGCTAGTATGGAAACCAATAGGCAACATTATCCCCAAAAATGTTGAACCTTTTTATATGCAATTATATGAAAGATTATATTTTATTTTATAGTTTTAATGAAAAGCAATTGGTTGTGTTTAAATCATATGAGAGTGACAAAAAAAAAACAATCATATCAGAGTGACCAAAAAACGAAGAGACATATCACATGTCGTGCACGTGACTTTCATTCTTCTTTGTGCGTGTTCTTTGTGCGCTTGAGCAAATCAAAACTCATACATTGACGTCGAGACCTCCGACGAGAGTATGTGCTTCGTTCAATTTTAGTCTAAAAGTATTTTGAGTTTTAGCTTGTTTAAAAAGTATCTATCGTAAATTTTTGTGACGATATATATAATACCTCTCTTTATTTCATTTAACGTCCGGTTTATGTTCTAAAATAAATGAAGCATACCATTTTATTAAACATAATGAAATTTAGGATGTGATGAAAAAGTATTCATAGTTTGTAAATTTAGCTAAAAGTACATTCAATTTGATTTATGGTGAAATAATACATATGTCAAATTTTGTGAAATTTAATACCTAATATGAATTCAAAAAAATCCAAAAATATAGTCAATATCTTAAAGTCATAATGGTTCATAAAGATGAAATTATAAAGCATAATATTTCATTGTTTCAATATGTATGTATTTTTAGATTTTTTTGTTTCAAAATAAATGAATTTGTATAGATACCATATTTGAGTTGTTAAATTTAGCAGAATTATATAATTTATCATAAAAATAAATGGAAGAAATATGTTAAAAAATATAAATGTAATTTTTTTAAGAAAAAAGTATTATCAATTTTGGAGATTGTTAATCAACAAGACTTATTACTCTTATAAATAAGTAAATGGGTTGAGACAAGACTCTTAAACCAAAATGACATTAAGAGGAAAACAATTAGGAGTTCGAGTGCTTGTACTATGTATGTTAATTCATATAGTTTTGTCCAAAATAACTGTAGAGATGATCAATGATCTTGGTGGTGGTTTGACACTAAATGAGCAATGCAAGTCAAAAGAAGATGACCTTGGTATCCATGCTTTCGTGCCAGGCAGTTCGTGGTCCTTCAAATTTATACCACATATTTTTGGAAGAACTCTTTTTTTTTTGTCGATTCTGGTAGGATCAAGAATCTCATTGGTTTAATATTTATGATGAAGCTAGAGATAAAAGTTTTTTAAAGGTTCTAATTATCATTATAGTTGGAAGGTTAGAAAAAATGGACCATGTAGATTGAACAGAAAAACTAATGTATTTGATATTTGTTATGGTTGGAATAAATAAAAACAATTTTATAACAAAGTAACAATAATTTTTATTATATGAACTTTCAGAATACAAAAATTTATGCTGATTCAAAATATGTATTTCAAGTTATAATTAGGTTGAAAGATCCACAAGTTATATAGAGAAAAAACTTTTGGACGTGTTTTAAGACATCGATTTTAGGCATGGAGACCAAAATGTGCAAAGATACAAGAAAATGGATAAATTTTTGTCAATCCTAAATATTTTTAAACGGGATGAAAGAGATAGAACTAGCAAAACGGTTTCGTCAAATAATGATACATTGACACATAATAATGGGAGATGGTAAAAACAAAACTGATTTAGTGACATCACAAACACATGAAACTTAAAACTAAATGATCTATGATTTTTTTCTCAGTTTTGTTTTGATTTGAGAATTGAGATCAACTTGATTTTTTTTACTAATACAAGATAGATGAATTAGCTTAAATATTAAAAAAACAATTAAAATATTAACAAAAATATTATTGTTTGGGGTAGGGTTCGATTTGGTTTCTGTCGGATCCAAACAATCTAAAATTTAAAACTACTCAATTTTTTTCTAAGAAATCCAAATCAAATTCCTATGTCGATTTAGTCCGGTTCGAATTAGTTATATAGAAAACGTGTTAGAGCATGTTTATTGAGAACTGTGAGCATATATATGAAAGAAAGCACGGACATGTTTTTTTCGCTTACACTCATTTTCTTGGGTCTATACATGTTTTTTTTAATTCTTCATCGGTTTAAGATTTTTAGACATTTTAAGGAAATAAAAAATATATAAAATCACTAACAAAGAATGAAAATAAATTGAAGGTTTTAAGCGATGAATTTAATGAAATCATATTAGATAAAAAACTACAATATATAATAAATCTAACTAAAAAAGGCCACTTCAAATCAAACGCTCTAAGCGGTGATTTCTTTGGTTTGTGCTCTATGCGGGACTGATTAAAGTATATCCTAGAGTTCTAATTAAGATTTTTTTTTAAAGATATCTAAAAATTATGTGTTTAAAACACACAAACATATCTAAAATTTTGTTTAGAACACTTTTTCCTAGTATCTCAAATTAGGTTCATAGTATGATAGTGTTGGTTTTGGATGATTATCATATCTCACCTAAAACGATATAGTAAAGGTTTTTGTTACCCCATCTATGGATTATGCATTGTATCATTACCTATAGACATGGAAAAAACATAGAAGAAACATCTAGACATATTTTAAGTGAATGATTTTAGGTATGGAAATTAGGGTT
>KE151745.1:364067-374327 GCA_000411095.1 Aethionema arabicum | reverse complement strand
CGGCGACGGCGACGGCGAATCTCGGAGAGTTTAGGAATTTTATTTTTGTTTCGTCTTCGTGAGGTTTTTTTTTGTGTGTGTCAAATTTCATTAAATTTAAACTGGGCTGGGCTTATCGGGCCTTTCATAGTCTCTATTGTTTAGCTAATTAGTGATATTTATTGTTATAAATTAAATTATTAATGGATTTAGTTATTTATTTTAATAAAGGGAATCTGATATGATAAATATATAAAAAGTAAGATAGAGTAAGATTTATCATTATGCAATTTGATCAAAGATTATGAAAGATATTTTGAATTACGAATTCATATGTAGAAAAAAAAAAGTTATCATAGTTGAATATTTAAATACTTGATCGAATTTGAAGATTTTTGGAAATTATTAAAGGATTTAATTATTTATTAAGATTTTGTTTCGTCTTTTTATAACTTAATATTTATAGCTGAAGAGATTTTATGATTTTTTTTACTCAATTTTTGGGAAATTAAGATTTAATTCTTTATTTTAAAAGATTGAATTTGGTGGTTCATAAAAAAAAAGGATTGAATTTGATATAAATCTTATTTTTCTCCCGTTTATTTGTAAGTTACAAATTGTAACCCCTTTGTTAAAATAATTAATTAAATCCATTCATAATTTAACTTATAACTATAAATATTGCTGAAACAAGCCCTAAGAAGACGAAACAAAACTATATTCCTAAACTCCATCAGATTATAGCCGTCATGAGTATAGAACACCTTCCAACTGAACTAATCCTCAACATAATCTCTAGATTGCCATCAAAGTCTGTTGCTAGATGTCGTTGTGTATCGAAGCTATGGGCTTCTCTACTTACCCTCAGTTCTCCATATTTCACCGAGTTGTTCCTAACTCACTCCAAAACTCGGCCGCGTATTCTTTTCCCTATCAATAAAAACGACGACGAGGAGTGGTGTTTATACTCATGTCCTCAGCCTCAAATCTCGTATGATAATCCCGAGTCATTTCTTTCGGTTACAGCAGAGTTTCATATGTCTCTCCCCAAAGCTCGAACCTTACGAATCTCTCCACTCTCCGGCTTAATATATTTCCCTAATACACGAGACAAAAGGGATCGTAAACATCCAGTTATATGCAACCCTAGCACTGGACAAACATTATGGTTACCAAAGTTAAAATCCGGAGAAAAATGGGCTTTTAGCTATTTTGGATATGATCCGATTGATAAACAAATGAGCGTATTAGCCATTTGTTATCCCTCGCATTCTCCTAAAAATTTCCCGTCAAGTTATCAAATTCTAAAGCTAGGATCGGGGAAACAACTAGTTTGGAGGAATGTAGAATGCCCTTTAAAACATATTCCTTCAAATGTTAATACCGATGTTAACGGAGTTTTGTATTACATTACAAATTTAAGATCTTCATCTCGAAAGATAGCTCGGTTCGATTATAAATCTGAAGAATTCAAGTTTATTGATGAGCCTTGGGGTGATCATCCTATACATTTAGCGAATTTCAAAGGTAAATTATGTGGAATCACAATGAGATGGAGATCGAAACCGTTTATCGACAGTTATGATCTTATGTTGAGGATATGGATTTTAGAAGATTTTGAGAAACAAGAATGGTCTCATCGATGTTTTAACCGTATGCCATCAGGATTGTGCAAAAAAACCTTTAGCGAAAATCGTGTTTTTGTGGCTGGAGTGACTGTTACAGGTGATATTGTTATTTCTTTTGATTATACTAAACGTATTAGTCCTCCATTTTATGTTTATTTTTTTAATCCAGAGAGGTATACTCTTCAAACAGTTGAAATTAAAGGTCTTGAAGAGTTTCTTAAAGAGATAACTTATTTTGTTATTTATCCTTTTGTAGATCATGTGGAAGATCTAAGGCTTTTTTAATTGAGTTTTTAAGATTTCAATTTCTTTTTTAATTTTTACTTAATGTAATGTTTACTTTTAAGTCTTGAAGAAGTTGAGTTTTATCACACAACTTAATGTTATGAATGTTGAGTTTTATCACACAACATTAACTTCTTGACGGCAAAGTTAATTCTTGAAAAGTTGTGTGATAAAAGTTGAGTTTAATGTTATGAAAAGTTGTGTTAAATAAATAATTAAATCCTCTAATAATTTCCTAAAATCTTCGAAACTCAAGTACATATATCTTCTCTTTTTTTTAACGAAGTACATATATCTTAGTTTCCTATTATGCTATATATATATATATATATAAATAAATTCATTATTCGAAATATTTATTTCATAATCTCTGATAAAATATATATAAATGATTAAATCTTACTATTTAGCTTATTTACTTTTAAAAATGGATAACTCTTGAATTATNNNNTTACTTTTAAAAATGGATAACTCTTGAATTATGATATTACTAGGTTGAGGCCCCTCCTAGGGAGGGGCAAATTATTTATAAAATATTATTAGATATTTTAAATATTTTACTTATTTTTATTTGCTATGAAATGCTTAAATCACTTTATTTTACAGATGTTTCTCCTGTGTTTATTCCAATTGATGTTTCAATTTTTTATCCATAAAAAAGGGAAAAAATTAGAATGTGTTTAACATGTACCATAAGTTATGGTCCATAACACCAACATTAATTTTAAATAATAGTCTTACATGAAGATAAAATAGAGGAGATTGAATGTATAAAAAAAAATTAAAGAAATTGAAAAATAAGTATTTTGAATAAAATAAAAACGAATGAAGATTATATATATATTTCAACAGTTAATATTTTAGTGGTATGGTGCAGTTTTTTTTGGGTGGTCAAAACTAATTTTTAAAAACTTACTATTTTAAAAATACTATTTAAATGTATTTTAAAAACTTACATTGTTTTTCTTTAATGTTGGTGTTAATAAATGTAAGTTTTCAAAACTCATCGTTAAATCTTTTTATAAAAAAGAAAACAAAACAATTAAAACTTACATTTAACTTAAATGTTATTGTGTTAATTAAATAGTTTTTTTGTTTCTTTTATCAACATAAAATTATTGAATTTTTTAAATAATTCTCTAAGAACAAATAATAAGAGGTATCAATTAGTAATTATTTAAAACTAAATAATTACAAATAATAAATCATATCATGATATTTTTTAAATGTTTTAAAACATATCGTGATATTTTTTAATGTTTTTTTTAATATTTTTTTATGTTTTAATATAAAATTATTTTTATAAATAATATTAAAAATTATAAAATATAATTATTTAAGCTTAAAAATAGAAACGTAAAAAAATTTCTTTTTAATAAATCATGCTCCTAAAATCACTCTTAATTTTACATCTAAGCAAATGAACACGTGTCAAATAGATAATGCTTAATTCTTTCTTTTTCTAACTTGTGTTTTATAATATAGAGGATTAACTTTTAAAAATGTTAAATTCTTCAAGATCAATATAATAAAGAATTGTAGCTTTTGGGCATTAAGAGATAATCAAGCAAACTTACCATGGACCTTCCGTAGGATGTTAAAAGTGCGGATAAAGCATACCCATTTATATATCATGATGTGGTTTTAGTTTCTTCATTTTGTTGGGATCTTTTGTTCTTCAATGTTGTTGAGGTTGTAAAAACTCTTATCCAGTTATAGGAAAGATTTTAACAAAAAAAAAATGTTAAATTCATAAATGGTAATTTGTTTTGATAATTTAAGATCAAAGATACATGTCTGATAAATAATAATTAAATATTGTTGTTTAAATAAATAATTAAATCAAGCGAAAAAAATAAAAAATAAATAATTAAATACATATATAATGCGTAAGATACAGTATATACTTTNCATATATAATGCGTAAGATACAGTATATACTTTCTATATATATATATATAAATATATATATATATTATATATGTATATATATATCTCTTTTAAATTACATATTGTTAACTTTTTTTAACATAAACCTTAACTGATTTGTTTTTATAATTATTATTGGAATTTTTTTCTGATAAACTTTAGTCAGACGTACATATATATCTGATAAAATCAGCTAAAAATATATATATATATATATATATGTATATATCTGATAAAATCAGCTAAAAATATATATATATATATATATATGTATATATCTGATAAAATCTTTCTATTTCACATTTAACAAATATTATTTATTCAAAAAAAATTAAATATATAACGCGTAAGTATATCTCTATTAAAATCTTATATTAATAACTTATTCAAAACTGCGTTAAAAAAAACTTATTCAAAACTTAAATTCGTCATTAGAAAATTAGATTTTTTAGTTATTATAATTGGAAACTTTTCTTTGATAAACATCAATCGAACATATCTAATCAAATCTAACTTTTTCCTTTTTTTTAACAAAGTCTATCTATTAAAATAAATAATCAAATCATAATTTCCTTCTTTTAACCTCTCTTCAGCTCGCCTATAAATAATAACTTTTCAGAAAGAAAAAAAAAACTAAACAAAAATATCAAATCCCTCAAGCTTCTAAAATCCTTCTTCATTAGAGATCAATGGCTATAGAAGAAAACCTATTCGCATACCTCCCAACTGATCTAATCATCGAAATATTCNNNNACCTCCCAACTGATCTAATCATCGAAATATTCTCGAGATTGCCATCAAAGTCTATTGCGAGATTCCGTTGCTTATCGAAACAATGGGCGTCTATACTCGCCCACGGTTCTCCATATTTCACCGAGTTGTTCCTGAGTCAGACTATGACTCGGCCGCGTCTCCTTTTCGACGTCCAAATAAAAAATAAACGTTGTTTATACTCATCTCCTCAACCTCAAATATACCATAAAAATTCCACGTCATCTCTTTCCGTTACCGCTGATTTTCATATGGATTTCACCAAAGTTTGGAATTTACAAATCTGCCCCCCAATCTCAGGCTTAATCTATTGTCCTAATATGCCAGACTTGTACGAGTACGACCGTACGAATCCAGTTTTATGTAACCCTGCCACTAGAGAGATGTTACGTTTAGACCATAAAGCTACGGGATCTTCGGTACGTAGCTATTTCGGATATAACCCTATTGATAAAAAGTTTAGGGTACTATCTATTAGTTATGATACTTTATATAATCTTGAAGTGACGTCATCAAATATTCAAGTGTTAAACTTAGGAGAATTATGTTGGAGAGATTTGGACCGTCCTTTAGAACATCTTCCTTTACGACTTAATATATGTATTAATGGAGTTTTGTATTACATGGCGAAGTTTGGAGAAGATAACAAGATAGTTAGCTTCGATTTTAACTCGGAAAAATTCAAGTTTTTTGATGAACCTTGGACTACTCATCCTAAAGTTTTTGTGAATTTTAAAGGGAAATTAGGTGGGATTAATATGAAGTGGGTACAATGTGGTAATAAAGTTAAACTTGTGTTGAGTTTATGGGTTTTGAAAGATTTCGAGAAACAAGAATGGTCTATTCGTATCCGTTACCGTCGAGATTGTGGAATAGAAAAGTTAAACCAAATCGTGTTTCTATACTTGGTTTGACTAGAAGTGGTGATGTTGTTATGCTTTGATTTATGCGAGTAGTCCGTTTTATGTTTATTTTTTTAATCTAGAGAGGAATATTCTTAGAAAAGTTGAAATTAAAGGGTTTAGAGATTTTAAGGATGGTGTTGTTCATGGTTTTGTTGACTATGTGGAAGATTTGAGTCTTTTTTAATGGATTTTTCTCGTTTTCGGGTGTAAATTTTGTATAAGATTTTTTTTTTCTTACATTATGTAATGGATGCGTTTATTTTTATATTTTTCTTAGCATAACTTATAAAATATGGGCCCGTGAAAACAAAAAAAAAAGGCTTATATATAAGATATAAAATTAATTATCAGTTAAAATATGTTTAATTCAAATAAAATTATGACTCAATATATATACATATACAAATTATGAATCAATACCTTAAAGAAATTTAAGGAAATATTTACTTAAGATCTGAAATATATCTTACAGAAATTTAATGAAATGGGTACAGAAGATTTGAAATATATCTTACAGAAATTTAATGAAATAGTTACAGAAGATTTGAAATATATTTTTAGCAAAAAAGAAAGTATTATCCTTTTAAAATTATAATCACCAAATTCAATTTTTTTTTATAATCATATATACATATTCGATAAAATCTTCCTTTGTACATATCACATTCCATTTATTAAAATAAATAATTAAATACATTAATAAATTAATTTCCTAAAATCTCTACAACCGTAAGCACTACTTCAACAACAAGTCTCTAGCTTCGCCGCCATAGAAAAAACTTATTATGGGTGAATATCTTCAAGCTGATCTAATCCTTGAGATAATTTCGAGATTGCCATCAAAGTCCGTTGCAAGATGTCGTTGTTTATCGAAGTTATGGGCGTCTCTACTCACCCTTGGTTCTCCATATTTCACCGAGTTGTTCTTGACCCAGTCCAAAACTCGTATGCGTCTTCTTTTTGCCGTTAGGAAAAACGAGGAAGAGTGGTATTTATACTCATCTCCTCAACCTCAAATCTCGTCTACAAAGTCCGAGTCATCTATTTCGGTTACATCAGAGTTTCATATGTCTCTCCCTAAATGTAGGTTCTTACTTATCTCTCCTTCAATCTCAGGTTTAATCTATTTCTCTAGAATGCCAAGCTATAACAGTCCAGTGTTATGTAACCCTAGCACTAGACGTCTCTTCTGGTTACCACATCTCGTAAGAGCCTACCGAAGCTTTTTTGGATATGATCCGATTAATAAACAATTCAGCGTCTTAGCCATATGTTTTCCTTTGCCTTCTTATCGAGCTTTTCCATCAAGTTATCAAATTCTAAAGTTAGAAACTGGAAAACTATCTTGGAGGACTTTAGACTGTCCTTTACATCATTATCCTGAGCGAATTAATATTTGTATTAATGGAATTTTGTATTATATTGCAAAATTTGGGTCAAGGTATCCTCACAAGATAGCTTGTTTTGATTTAAACTCTGAAGAATTCAAGTTTGTTGATGTACCTTGGCCTCGTGACCCTAAAATTTTGGTAAATTTTAAAGGTAAATTAGGTGGAATCGACACGATGTGGGTAGAGTTTAGTGAGGAGAGCTGTAAGCTTGAGTTGAGTTTTTGGGTTTTAGAAGATGATAAGAAACAAGAATGGTCTAAACAAAAATATCTTTTGCCATTATGGGATACACAAGTAGTAGATTTTTCGATATTTGGAGTGACGACCACAAGTGAAGTTGTGATATCTGCGTATTCAATAACATGTCACTTATATGTTTATTTCTTTAATCTTGAAGAAAATATTCTTAGGAAAGTTGAAATTAAGGGTTTCGAAGGGATTACACTTTATGGTTCTCTTCAAGGTTGTGTAGACTATGTGGAAGATTTAAAAGATCTAAATTGGAGTTAGTTTTGTATTGTAAGGAAATTTAATTTAATTTAATTCAATTTTTGTTTTTGTGATTTTCTATGCAGTGGAAATTTGATTTCATTTTTTTTACGTATTTGTACTACTCTATAAGTATTTAATCAGATCAAACGAGAAGTAATGAAATCAAACATGAAAAAAAAAATCGAAAGCTGATTATATATTTATTTAACGAAACATTATAATAAAATTTGAACTCGCCAAGCTCAAAGTCTTAAGATAAATTCATAAACCGAAACGAATAAGAAAAAACTGATAGAATATTCGTCCCTCATCTCTTATCAAAGTTACGCATTTGATAGAATATTCCTTTTTCACATTTAACAAATATTATTTATTAAAATAAATAATTAAATACATATACAATGGGTGAGTCGACAAAAGTCTTGCATATCTTTTTTTTTTTTTTGTTGCCAACAACTCTTGCATATCTTTTAAACTATGATATTGTTCAATTTTTTTTTTTTAACATAAGTTCATAACTTTGTTTGATAATCTTTGTACATATTCGATTAAACCTCACTTTCTACTGTATATAGCCGATTCCATTTAAAATAAATAATAAAATTGATTTATAAATGAACCTCCTACAATCTCTACAACCGTAAATACTAATCAAAACACTTCAACAGATAAAACAAAATGATTTTCCCCTAAAAATAAAATACCCTAAAGTCTTTATCGCCGCCATGGGAAAACTCATCATGAGTGAAGAATATCTTCCCACTGATCTAATCCTTCGTATAATTTCGACATTGCCATCAAAATATATTGCTAGATGTCGTTGTCTATCGAAGCTATGGGCGTCTCTGCTTACCTCTAACTCTCCATATTTCACCGAGTTGTTCTTGACTCACTCCAAAACTCGGCCGTGTCTCCTTTTCGCCGTTAGACGAAAAGAGGATGAGTGGTGTTTATACACAATTCCTCAGCCTCAAATCCGTATAAAAATCCGAAACTATCTCTTTCAGTTACCGCAGAATTTTATATGTCTCTCCCCAAAACTCAGAGATTCGATATCTCTACTTTAATCTCAGGCTTTATCTNGGCTTTATCTACTGCCCTATAATCCGAAACCATGACAATCCAATGTTATGTAACCCTAGCACTCGACATCTGTTCCCGTTACCACATCTCTTAAGTGCAGTAGGTAGCTTTTTTGGGTATGATCCGATTAATAAACAGTTCAGCGTATTAGCCATTAGTGATACATTGCCTTCTTATTGCTCAACGCCATCAAGTTATCAAATTCTAAAGTTAGAATCGGGAAGACTATCCTGGAGGAGTTTAGACTGTCCTTTCCATCATCGTCCTTTACACATTAATATTTGTATTGATGGGATTTTGTATTATGTTGCAAATTTTGGGGTATGGTATCCTCGCTATATAGTTTGTTTTGATTTAAACTCGGAAGAATTTAGCTTTATTGATGAACCTTGGCCTCGTCGTACGCCTAAACGTTTGGTAAATTTCAAAGGTAAATTATGTGGAATTGACATAAAGTGGGTAGAGTTTGGTAAGAAAAAGAAGAAATCTAACCTTGAGTTGAGTTTATGGATTTTAGAAGATGTGGAACAACAAGAATGGTCTAAACATGTGCATCTTTTGCCGTCAAATTTGTGGGATACAATATATCCAGATTTTACTGTCGTTGGAGTGACGGCTACAAGTGATGTTGTGTTGTCTTTATATTATATAACTCAACCATCTTATGTTTATTTATTTAATCTTGAGACGCAGATTCTTCAGAAAGTTGATATTATGGGGTTTGAAGAGTTTAAGCTTGAAGAAATTTTTGATGGTTGTGTAGACTATGTCGAGGATTTAAAAGATCTTAATTGGAGTTAGTTTTGTGTTATGTATCAGTTTTTATTTAATTTCTCAATTTGGTTTTTCTTTTTTGTTATTTCCTATTCACTAGATATATGATTTTGTATGCATTTTGAGTGTACTGCTCTATTAGCGTTGGATGGAATAAAACAAAGATTTTTCATAAATTTAGAGTTAAAAAAACAGATAGAATTTTTTATCATCTCAACGACTCGGAGCATCTTTCGATGTGTGCTGATGCAAAATTTCTGTAAACTTCACTTTGCTGTCGTTTAATGTATTGATATCTTCTCAATTTTGTAACAAAGGATTATATATATGTACATATTTTTTTAAGTTAAGGTTGGTGAAATTATAAATAAAAAAGATATAAATAATTTGCGATGTTATTTAACTTTTTAAAACATAATCGGAAAATTTATTGGGGGATTTGCAAAAATGACACTTTAATGAGCTTTTTAGCAAAAATAGCACTGAAATAACATTTCTTACAAAAATGGCATTTTGGATTCCTAGATGGACAACAATACCCTTTTATGTCATTTAATTATTAAAATTATTAACCGTATGTAAACTGTATGTAAACTGTATGTAAACCGTATGTAAACTGTATGTAACCGTATGTAAACTGTATGTAAACCGTATGTAAACCGTATGTAAAATGTATGTAAACCGTATGTAAACTGTATGTAAACCATATGTAAACCGTATGTAAACTGTATGTAACCGTATGTAAACTGTATGTAAACAAGGGTATTATGGTCCATTCATTTGGAAGGGAAGAAAGCGTGCTAAAAATGAAAATATAACACTTTAAGATGCCATTTTTGACAATTCCTCAAATTTATTTGATAATCTTCAATCAAATATACCATATTTAATAAAAAAATCTTACTAACTTTTTCCATATTTAAAAATATTATTTATTTAACAATTAATTAATTCATATATTTCTTTTGAAAAAAAACTTATAATAAGTTAAAATCCATAAGTTTTAAAACTAAGCATTAGTTA